>PVIH01010291.1:0-76513 GCA_004025045.1 Sigmodon hispidus
CACTTCCATCCAGCTATGCCAACACCATTTGTTAAATATACTATCTTTTTTCCATTGAATGTTTTGGGCCTCTTTGTCAAAGATCAGGTGTTCATAGGTTTTTGGGTTAATGTCTGGATCCTCAATTCTATTCCATTGGTCCACAAGTCTGTTTTTATGCCAGTACCAGGCTGTTTTTATTACTGTAGCTCTATAGTGTGGTTTGAAGTCAGGGATGGTGATACCTCCTGAGGTTCTTTTGTTTTGGCTATCCTGGCTTTCCTGTTATTCTAAATGAAATTGAGTATTGTTCTTTCAAGCTCCAGAAAATATTGTGTTGGGATTTTGATGGGCAGTGCATTGAATCTGTAGATTGCCTTTGGTAGAATTGTCATTTTTACTATGTCGATCCTACCAATCCAGGAACATGGGAGAGCTTTTCATTTTCTGATATCCTCTTCAATTTCTTTCTTCAGTGATTTAAAATTTTTGTCAAATAGGTCTGTTACTTCTTTGGTTATAGTTACTCCAAGGTATTTAATACTATTTGCAGCTATTATGAAGGGAAGAAATAAGGGAGTAGATTTTCTATGGGTCCAAGATGATATCCAATGACATTCTTAGCTTCTGGATTGATAGAAATTGGTAGTTTGCTAAATTAATAGATTTCAAAGGTTTTAATCTATTAGTCACAAGATGTTAGTACCAGCACAGAGGTGGACAAGGAATGGCTGCTCTGAGGGTTAAAATTAGCCCAGGCTAAGGCAGCCTTTGGACCTGCAACATTTCTGTCTCTCCACAGTACTGACATTCTAATCAACCAGTCTCTGCAGACACAGCCTCTTTGGGAGATTTTGTTCATACCTCCCATAGGTATGTTCCCCAGGGTGTTTCTTACAGTAGACAAAGCTGGTGTCTTGGGTACAGACTCCCATTGGAGGTCTTTGAGTTTCCTTCTCTCAAGATGTCTGCCAGGATCCCCAGCCTCCTAGCTGCTCATAAAAACAGGTAAACGCTACATTTTAACCATTGTAATAAAGTCATCCAGTTAGTTGTAGCTTGGCAACTGTTTTCATCTGCTTGGTGCCAAATTCTCAACCATAGACAGCGTAGCTTAATCATTCTCATGGATTTGGAGGCTAGAAGTCCAAATCAGCATATCAGGACAGCCATGTCTTGCTAACAATCAGCTTCTAATTTGTGCCCATATGACCTCCTTAGTGTGCTCACATGGAGGAATATTTATCAATCTTTTATTACAAGGACACCAGTCCCATTGGATTAAGGCCCACCCTAATAAATTCTTTAACCTTAATTATTTCCAGATACATTAAGATATTATTCAATTATCTAATTACATTAGGTATTAGGGCTTAAGTATATGAATGGGTGTGAGACACAGTTCAATCTTGAGCAGTAATTTTTTTTATAGAAGTTATTTGAAGTCTGAGCCTTGTACTTCCTGGATCCAGGATTTTGACGTTACCAATTCTACCAAAACAATAAACTCTGCTTATTCTACTGGCCCTGTTTTGAAACAGCACCAAAATATTTTAAGAATAAGATAGAATCAATATTTCAATCAAAAGACTATCAATAATTTGATTCTTTTTGTGATCTATAATATGATGTATGTAAATTCCATTTAAATTACTATACAGTTGAATAAAGTTATTTCAGTGCTCTTGTCAAACTAAGTTTGGGGCTACATTTATCTTTACTGTGAGCAGCATAGATGGACTAAGGGTGTGAATATACACATGTGTGCGGCTCTCTCTTCTGAATCACTTCTATTTATTCAAGTGCAAGTCTGCATCAATGGCCTAAATAAGATTTTTCTGAAACACTCTTGACTTTTTGTGGGTTTATCTTTTTTATTTATTAGCACTTTTAGATAATAATGTTTATTTAATCCAGACCTCAAGAGCATTTTTATGAAATCTCTAAGAACCTTGTCTCATAAGAAACAACTTTCAAGAATGATATGAGCAGATCATTTCTAACCTAAATTCTCTTCCTGGCATAATGTTATATCTAATTACAGTGCCATATGGCAATTAGAAAACTAACACTGGTACAATCCACCTACCTTACTTAAGTCTCCCAATTTCTACATGAACCAAAGTGTCTGTTGTTTAGTTTTATGCAATTTTAACATGAGGGCAGATTTGCACCAGCACCAACACTGACAATATTTAGAACAATTCTATCACAGAAATGATTCTCTCTGTTAATAATATTATGTAAAATTTAATTGCTTTTCATGAGTAGTGTGAATAAAATTCATATGTGGGAGAATGCTGTTTTGTCCTTTTCTTTATAACCCCACCCACTTTCCACCCCTAACTCCAATCTCAAGCCCTAGCAGTCCCTAACCTGTTCTATCTACTGTTTCATCATCTCAGGAGTTAAAAATGGAATTATACAGTATGTGTGAGGTTTTATTTTTTTTAAGTGGTTTTTATTTTATATTACAAATGTGTGTGTGTGTTGCTTGTGAGAGTGTGTGCCTGTGGAGGCATTGGATCCCCTGGAACTGAAGTTACAGGCAACTATAAATCACCTGGCTTGGGTGCCAGGACTCACATTTGGGTCCTCTGATAGAGCAGGAAGCACTCTTAATTCCTGAGCCATCTCTTTTTTAACTAGTTTTATAACTCAGTATAAATCCCTTCAGATCCATCCAATCATATTTTTATATACATCAGTAGTTCACTCCTTGTTAGAACTGCTGGGTAGTAATCATTGGGATAATGAAGTGCCCTATGGTAATATATTGTGTGCTTAATAAAGACTGCCTGAAGAACAGAGGACAGAGCCAGCCACAGAGTTAGTCACAGAAATCAGCAGTGGTGGCACATGCTTCTAATCTTAGCACTCATGAGGCAGAGGCAGAGATCCCTCTAAATCTCTGTGAGCTCATGGCCACACTGGGCTACATGAGATTGATCCAGGCCAGCAGAGAAACAGAGCCAGGCAGTGGCCGCACACCATTAATCCCAGCACTTGGAAGCACACATGTCTTTAATCCCAGCACTAGGAAGCAGAGAAAGGAATATAAGATGGGAGGAAACAGGATCTGTCCTTTTCAGCTGAGAAATTGGCTAGGTGAGAAGTGGCTGTGGCTTGTTTCTTTATCTCTCTGATCTTTTAGCATTTGCTCCAATATCTGGCTCCAGGCTTTTATTATTAATGTCAGTTAATAATAAAGTGTGCTATAGTGCCCAGTAACTGCCATAGAAATATGAGATAATCAGATCACATTTAAGAAATTCTCTCTGCTTCCTGCAGGATCAATAATTGGGAAGTTAGTAGAAAAAGACACAAAAGGAACAGTGGTACCTAAGCAAGAAACCCCGATGGTCTAAACCAAAGCAGACACTGGGGGAATAAAATAAAGTTCCTTGTGTCCTCCAAACAGGCAGGGATATTTGAAAAATCATTTGGGTTTGGAAACTGATTGAACGCAGCAATTTGCTATTGAGAAGAGGACAGAAGAACTTCTGGGAAGTTATAAGAGCAACAGCTCCTGGTCACTAGCTACCATGCTATTCTTGGAGTCAAGCTATTTACATCCATTCTCTCACTCATTTCTGAACTAACTAGGAAATGCTATTTTTATCAAGAGACTGAGAAACTGAGGCAAAGCACAGCTCTGTGCTTGACTCCAAGCTTTTCAGCACTAACTGGCAAACCCAGTTATTCTGGCCTTCTTTAGGTCTTTATTAAGCAGCCAGTGAGTAGAGCCCACCTGCTGAGCTTTATTCTGTATTTTTGAAAAAAATAATTTAAACAACAAATATACCAAAATGGTTGTGTTGGAGTAATAGGATTGGAAGTTACTTTTACTGTATGCATATTTTATATTTTCCATGTTTCCTTCATGAGCACAGACGGTATCCATAATCTAAAGAAATTTATAGTTTCATTTGAATAATAAAGTAATATTCTCTGAGAAAGCAAGCGTAGCCTTGAGAATCTAAATTTATGCATGTTCTTTGGCAAGGATGAAACTGTCTTCAGCAATCAGGCCTAGGAGTGCAAGCCAAGCCCAAGGATATTCCCAGTAAATGTCTTGGCATAGAGGAGCCCTGGGCTGGTGCTCACCCAAATCTGCCTCCACTCAGCCATTTCGGTTACCTTGAGCTTCTCATCATCTCGTCGTGGGCTCACAGAGACTGCTGGGGTTTGCTTTGTTAGGTTTTGTTATTACTGTTATTTTATCAGTAATAATTTTAGGCAGTGAACTGAAAATTCCAGCAAGTTCATCCTCTGTCAACACCTCATAAAGTCTCAGGATAATGGCATCATGAATATGTATGTCTTATTATTGTCACTGCTTCGTGGAATGACAGTTTCAGTTCAAGTGACTGTATTTATTTCCCTATCACTGCTCAATCCTGCATATTCTGCTTTAGTTCAACCCTGAATATCCTGCCTAGGGCCTCTCAGTCCTGATTTTCACACACCCTAGAGCAGACTTGCTTACATCTCTATCATGTAGGTGGAATATCCCTCCAGAAAATGCTCATTTTCCCTGCTCCTGTGCAGTAGAGATATAGGAAGCTAGTTATTCTTCCATCTATTCACCAGTAAATTCTCACAAAGTCATACCATGTACCAGGCATGGTGCCAGTTTACCCATGTGAGTAAGATGCCTTTCTTACCCTCAAGTCAACTTGAGAGGTAGATGCATGAACAAACCTGTTACTGAAGCATGGATGGTGCTGTAGAAGCCATGCACAATAATACAGAAGTGAGGAAAGGTGATCAGAGCAGATTATAAACCATTCAAAGCAGTGCTGGAGAGATGGCTCAGTGGTTAAGAGCACTGACTACTCTTCCAGAGGTCCTGAGTTCTATTCCCAGCAACCATATGGTGGCTCACGACCATCTGTAGTGGGATCTCCCTCTTCTGGCATAAAACCATACATGCAGATGAAGCATTCATAAACATAAAATAAATAAATCTTTAAAATAAACATTCAAAGCTATCAGAGAAAAGGAACAAAAGACAAGAAAAGAGACAAGATAATGGTGGCTTCAATGCTTTATTAAAGAGCTGGTGAATTTGAATGTGTCAGCCAGACTCTTGGGGGATTAACAGTGCAGTCCAGATTTACAGAGGCCCAGACTGGAAGTGAAGAGGTGGATGTGTAGAAGAAAAAGATTTTAAAATATGCATGTGATCAAAATGGAAGGAAATAGTGCATGGTTGTCTTAGTTACTTTTCCATCATCATGACAAAACACCATAACCAAGGCAATCTATATAAGAAAGTATTTAATTGTGAGGTTCATGATTACAGATCTTATATCTTGATCCATAATCTGGAGGTAGAGAAACAATAATAAAAAAAAAAAAAAAACCTAGGAATGATACACAGGATTTTTCATCCTCAAACCTATTCCTGTGACAGAACTCCTCCAACAAGGCCACACCTCCTCCAGTAAGGCCACACCTCCTCCAATAAGGCCACACCTCCTCCAACAAGGCCACGCCTCTTAACCCTTACCTAGCAGTTCCACCAACTGGGAACCAAGCATTCAAATATAAGAGTTTATGGTTCAGAAAAGATTTACTAGAAACTCACTATCTATAAATGCATTTATGCAAGCCACCATATTAATGTAAAAAAATCAAAATATATATTCAATGTATTTTATAATAAACATTGTACTAAGATTAAAAAAAAATAAGAGTTTATGGGAGCCATTCTTATTCAAACTGTCCATTTGGAAAGATGAGGGGAGGGTATCAAGGTGTGGGAGGGTGAGAACCTATAAGAGAAATTTTTATAGATTATTTTGGGAAAATTTAATCCATTTAAATATGACATATTTCCATCCAGGCTCTGATTGTTTCTTTTCAAATATTCAGAACTTCTTAAGATCACTTAATAAATTTAAATCATTTTCTTCACATACATCGCTTATTTCTTAGGTTAGTACTTACAGATCTGTTTCTTGCTGTTTTATTTTCCCCTGTTGCTACTGCAGATGGGTTCTTTCATCAGTTGTATCAGTTAGAATTTTTTTATTGCAAAGGACAGAAAATTCAACTTGAATTGGTATAAACAAATAATAGCACATATTTTAGCATTTCCTGAAGACATTGATGTTAAGTATTTGATATGTACAAACCTCAAATTCATTTAAATAAAAACAAATGATATATTGTCTCCTGTGGCTGAAAAAGTGAGTTATATGTCTGTGTCACATGATATAAGTGAATCTAGCAGCTCAAAGAGACAGTAGCTGGATTAAATTAGTTCTCATCCTTTGGTTCCATAGTGACAAAAAGCAGTTCCCACTCTGTATTCTGTGACATTTGTGGCACAGCAAGGCAGGGGGGCTGCTTCAAACAAAGATTAAAGGGTCTTTTTAGCATAATTTAAGATATGCCCATCCCTAAACATTCATCATTGCTAGGAGAGTATGATGCTTTAATTGGCTAAACATCATTTTGAAAATATCTCCCACTTATACAGGAAGACTTATACACCATAAAGAAATCAGGGTTTTTTGTAAGAAGTTAGAGAAATGGAATGTAAGACAAACGTCAAAAACCAATTACCACTCCCTTTATTGGTAGGTTAAAAAGCACACACACACACACACACACCATTAACAACCAAACAACTTAAACAGTTTTAAACTACTTTAATTTAAATATTGTACTGTTCATGGAGCTGGTAGAGTCAGAGGCTGGGCTCTGGCAGTCCTTGCATGCTAGACTCAGACACTCATCCTCCACAAACCCATGAGAGACAGGAAATGGTAAAAGCAGAGAACAGAAATTTGGTTGATGTAATCACATCAAGGAGAGGAACAAAAGTGATTCTGTGATGCTCTCCCCAAGTCTGTCTTTTGGGTCCTGACAGGAGGTCCGCGTTTAAATAGAGGACAATAAGTGAACAATCCTGGAGAAGATGTAGCATGCCTGCTCACCCCAGTCAGGCACTGAGCCATCATGGTCTCAGATCCAGGATCTCAGGCACAAGTAGCCTGACAAGTTGTGAGAACTGGGTGGAGACAAGCCCCTCTCCACCTCCTCCTCAGCTGGTTGGCAACAAGCTTCAGCCTTTTCCTTCTCCCAACATGAGATTCTTGGGGGAAATTCCACTTTCCTGGAACCCGTTATCTCACAGTCTGAGAGTCAAAGAGAGAGGCACTAATGTCTCTCCTTAGAATATCTTCTCTCCAGCTAGGATGGCTACAGTAGTCAGTGGATTAAACCAGTCATTCCAAATTTCAACTTAAAACACTCTGATCTTTTCATTGATTCTGGGCCTGACTCTTGGCCAGCAGACAAGATCAACTTGATACAGACGAAAGCTTGAAGATGTTTTGAATTCCCTCAACTTGGCTACCACCAGGAGAGCAAGCTTGAGTGGGCCTGATGCAAGAATAAAGACCATATAGGGAAAGCCAAGCTGTGCATGTCAGAGCTCTCCAGATCATCCAATCCCCAGCTGGCCTATGAACTAAGCACAGATGCTTGCACAAGTCTTGCCAAGATCGGCCAAGTATGGTACAGAGCTGTATCCAGCCATAGATTTGGGAAAAAAATAAAAAGTAGCCGTAACCTGTCATTAAGTTATAGGGTTTACAATGCACCAGTCAGTATCTAAAGGGGACTAATAAAATGATTATCAAAGGTATCTGAGCCTAGGATACTCACAGATTGTTTTGTTGGTTGGGAACAGAGCAAGATAGAAATATGTAACTACTGCCTACTAAATAGTGACAGCCTAAGGCCTTCAAGTGGCAAAGGCTGGAAGAAAATGGTTGACAAATGAACCAGTCTTCAAGTGCTTATTCACACATTGTTAAAATACTGTTAGGTGGTATGTTATAATCTGAGTAAAGATAAAAGAAACTGAAGGAGATTAATGACTAAGACTATAAAGAGCATAGGGCTGGGGCTGGGGCTGGGACTGAGTGGTAGACCCTTGCCTAGCATGTGTGAGACTCTGAGTTTGGTCTCCAGTACTTTTCTATATATGCCATGTGTGCAAGTATATAATATTTTATATACATAGGGTGTGCATATACACACAGAGAACATAAGCATCCTCTGACATAAAGTGTGTATTATAACCATCCTCCTATATGACCAAGAATGTACTGCAGGATGCAAGAACTGAATGAGGCAGAAAATAAAGATACAGTTACAGAGTGAAGGAAAAAATGAAGGAGAAAAGCCAACCTAATTTGCTACCTAGAAAGAATTCTTAGACATTGGGAAGCTTGCACAGTTTGCCAAAGATCTGAATAATGGTACAAACTGTTTCTGAAAACCTACAAGAAAAGTCAGTTCATTTAAGCTATCCATTAGAATAAGCTGGCAGAGCCTTAACCAGTCACCTGACTTTTCCTGCTACTTGACTTGGGCTCACTCAGAAGCATTTGGGTTTTAGTTTCCTCATCTTACACAGTAAAGTCAGTAGCTAATCTCTGATATTTCCTCTGCTTCTGTAATCTTCTAATTCCTTCTGAGAAAGAGGAGCCCTCCATAAAGAAGTAATGTAGATCCTGGGGACTCTGGTCTGCCTTCATTTGGGTCAGAGAATCCACTCCTCACCAAGGAACTATCACAGGGGAGAAAAAGGCATCGAAGTGTCATTTCTAAGCTGAGGACAAGGGAGCTACATGCATCAGGCTTCAACTGCATAATAAAAAGAAGGATGTCTGGGCTATTAACTTTTTCCAGAAACATTTCAAATTCCTCAAGAATAGTGAGGTCAAAGACAACTTTTTTGACTCTGAGGGAAAAAAAGCACAGTAGGTCTCTCACCTGTTGGCAGGCTGCTGGAGACGGTTTCAGAGTGGTGCAAATCCACCAGAGTTGGGGGGCAGAGCCTAGCCGCCTTTCTGGGGCTGAGATAAAAGGGGGAGAGCCATGGGACAGATCAGAGTCTTTAATGCAAAAAATGCCAGGTAAGTGAGAAATAAATGAAGTGAAGATGAGGAAAAGAACATAGGAGATGAATCAAGGCCCTAAAGCAGACTTGTATTCAAATCGTGAAGCACAATCCATAGTGAGTCACCTCTGTCTACATGGGCAGCTGATCCAGAAGTCAAATGCCATGGCCACTGCACACAAAACAGTGTTTGTGCTTCTGGGAAACCGGCATCTAGTATGTAACCTGAATGGAGGGAGAGTTATCAAAAGAAGTATTAATCTAGTAATACTTCAAAATGAAGACAATCTAAATAGGCCAAAATTGCAGTAGAATGGTAAATGACAATATTTTATAGTATAGATAATAACAATATTCCTAGCAAAGTTTATTGAGAGTTTATACTACAGCATATGCTGTGTACAGCGCTGCAGATATACTAGCCACACATGAGGGAAATACTACCACCTCCTGTTTACACATGAATAACCTGAGTCATAGAGACCGCCCTGTCCACATTCATGGAAACAGACAGCAAACAGGGATAAGTGTTTAGTGGGGAAAGCAAGTGTACTTCATTGGTACTGTCTATTGCTGCAAAGTGACTTTTGATTTTTTGGGGGGCTAGAGGTTTGACCTGTTTGTAGCAGCTTTCTTTTTTTAAAAAAAAATTACTTAAATGCTTATATTTTATTTGGTATGGCCTATGTTTTAGGCATATAGTTTTTATTTTAATTTGACTTATTTTTATTAATTTATTTGGCCATGCAGCATGTGGCATGGCCTAGTTTATTTGAGTATTTTTGGTTTGGGATTTTTTTCTTTTCTTTTTTTTTTCCTTTTTTTTTATTATGAATAAAGTCTCATTTTTTATCCCCATATCCCCTTGTTCAAACTCCCTTCCCCCTCCTGCCTCTCCCAGTCACTCTCTCTTCTCTCCATCTTCTTATCTCCTCCCCAGCAAGGGCAGAAGGTCCCAAGATCCCAAGGTGGCTTAGTTCAGCATCCACTCCAGGCAGATCCTCTTTACTCACTCCAACATCAAGACTAGGTCAGGTGTTCCTCTGGAAGGAATGGGCTCTAAGATGCCAATCCAAGGTGTTTCAGATCCCAAGCTGTTCAATGGTTGTGGTTTGCAGCTTGGACATGCTAAGCTTTTTGTATAAAGTCCACTAATGAGTGAGTACATCCCTTGTGATACCCCACTCAGGAGGATATTCCCCAAATCCATTCATTTGCCTGAAAATTTTAGGATATCATTTTTTCTTACTGATAAGTAGTATTCTATTGTGTAAATGTACCACAGTTTATTAATCCATTCTTCAGTTGATGGGCATCTAGGTTGTTTCCAGGTTCTTACTATTACGAATAATGCTGCTATGAACATAATTGAGCTAATGCCTTTAGAATGAGAATGTGCATCTTTAGGGTATATGCCCAGTAGTGGTATTGCCGGGTCTTTGGGGAGACTAATTTCCAGTTTTCTGAGAAACTGCCATACTGCATTTCAGAGTAGCTGAACAAGTGTACACTCCCACCAAGAATGGAGGAGTGTTCCTCTTGCTCTGCATCCTCTCCAGCATAGGCTGTCATCTGTGTCTTTTTTTCTTAGCCAATCTGACAGATGTAAGGTGGTATCTCAAAGTTGTTTTGATTTGCATTTCTCTGATGACTAAAGATGTTGAACACTTTTTCATGTGCCTTTCAGCCATTTGTAATTCCACTGAGAATTTCCTTTTTAATTCTGAACCCCATTTTTGATTGGGGTATTCAAGGTTTGGGGCTCTAATTTCTTGAGTTCTCTATATATTTTAGAGATCAGTCCTCTGTCACTTGTAGGGTTGGTGAAAATCTTTTCCCATTCTATAGGCTGTTGTTTTGCCTTATTGGCTGTGTCCTTAGCTTTACAGAAGCTTCTCAGTTTCAGAAAGTCCCACTTATTGATTGTTGTTCTTAGTGTCTGTGCTACTGGTATTATATTTAGGAAGTGGTCCCCTGTGCCAATTCGTAGAAGTGTATTTCCCACTTTTTTTTGTATCAGGTTCAGTGTGGCTGGGTTTATATTGAGGTCTTTGATCCACTTGGATTTGAGTTTTGTGCAGGGTGATAGGCTTGGATCTATTTGCATTTTTCTACACACTGCCATCCAGCTATGCCAACATCATTTGTTAAAAATACTATCTTTTTTTCCATTAAATATTTGGGGCCTCTTTGCCAAAAATCAGGTGTTTATAGATTTTGGGTTTATGTCGGGATCTTCAATTTGATTCCATTGATCCACAAGTCTGTTTTTATGCCAGTACCAGGCTGTTTTTATTACTGTAGCTTTATAGTACAACTTGAAGTCTGGAATGGTGATGCCTCCTGAGTTCTTTTGTTGAGCAAATTTGTTTTGGCAATCTTGGCTTTCCTGTTATTCCAAATGAAATTGAATATCATTCTTTCAAGGTCTGTAAAAAATTGTGTTGGGATTTTGATGGGAATTGCACTGAATCTGTAGATTGCCTTTGGTAGGATTGCCATTTTTACTATGTTGATCCTACCTATCCAGGAACATGCGAAATCTTTCCATTTTCTGATATTCTCTTCAATTTCTTTCTTCAGAGATTTAAAGTTGTTGTCAAATAGAAGGGTTTTATGTGTTTTTGTTTTTTGTGGGGTTTTTTTGTTTGTTTTTTTGGTTGGTTTTTTTTTTTTTTTTTTTTTTTTTTTTTTTTTTTTTTTTTTTTTTTTTTTTTTTTTTTTTTTTTTTTTTTTTTTTTTTTTTTTTTTTTTTTTTTTTTTTTTTTTTTTTTTTTTTTTTTTTTTTTTTTTTTTTTTTTTTTTTTTTTTTTTTTTTTTTTTTTTTTTTTGGTGGCCAGATGGAGTTTGTTTGATTTTCTCTTTTTTATCTGTCTTTGATTTTTTGTCTATTGTTATGGTGTTTCTAAAATAGTTTTTTCTAAGAGCACTGACTACTCTACCAGAGGTCCTAAGTTGAATTCCCAATGAACACAGTCCATCACTGTGACAAAAGTCTAAGATAATCTAGCTAAGGGGAAGGATTTATTTGGTCTCCCAATTTCAGAAGCCTTAACCCTCAGTTGATCAGTCTTAGTTCTTGTCTCTATGGCAGCACAGAACAGCATGACAGGACGTCATATGAGACTTTCCTAGGGAGACAAGAGGCACAAATCTATTCACCCAGATGGGAAACCAATGATACTCAAGAGTGACCATAACACCAGTCTGACTTCTCAACCAGTGAGTTTATAGAGGTTGTTTACAGGAGCATAGGAAAAGGTTACTTACAAGAGTATAGGAGGGGGGTTGCTTACGGTAACATAGGAGGGGTTGTTTACAGTAACATAGAAGGGGGTTGCTTATAGCAATATGAGAGTGGTTATAGTAACAGAAGATGAGGTTGCTTACAATAACATAGGAGGGGGTTGCTTAGAGTAACAGAGAAGGGTGGTTGTTTACAGTAACATAGGAGGGGGTTGCTTACAGTAACATAGGATGGGGTTTCTTACAGAAGGAGGAAGTACTCAAAAGCAGTTGTATCACTGAAAAGCCCACCCTAACATGAGCGAAGACTGTCAAAAACTGCAATCTTGAATCATCTGCAGGCTCACAGGTGCTCTGTAAGTCTGAGCATCTTCTGGAGCAGCCTGCAGGTGAAAGCTTCCTCTCCCAGCAGCTGTTTGCTCTTTTATAACATTGTGAACTTTTAACATTTAAGCTTTCTCAGATCCTGCACATTCTCATGAGCTTCCCCATCCTTCCCGGATGGAGTGCTCCAACTTAGAAATTCCCCAGTGTTACTTCCCATCAAAATTCCAACACAATTTTTTTACAGACCTTGAAAGAACAATACTCAATTTCATTTGGAATAACAGGAAAGCCAGGACTACCAAAACTATTTTGCTCAATGAAAGAACCTCAGGAGGCATCACCATCCCAGACTTCAAGTTATACTATAGAGCTACAGTAATAGAAACAGCCTGGTATTGGCATAAAAACAGACTTGTGGATCAATGGAATTGAATTGAAGATCCTGACACAAACCCAAAAACCTATGAACACCTGGTCCTTGACAAAGAGGCCCAAAATGCTCAGTGGAAAAAACATAATATCTTTAACAAATGGTGTTGGCATAGCTGGATGGTAGTGTGTAAAAAAAATGCAAATAGATCCAAGGCTATCACCTTGCACAAAACCCAAATCCAAGTGGATCAAAGACCTCAATATAAACCCAGCCACACTGAACCTGATAGGAAAGAAAGTGGGAAATACCCCCAACACATTGGTACAGGGGACCACTTCCTAAATATAACACCAGTAGCACAGACACTAAGAACAACAATCAATAAGTGGGAACTCTTGAAACTGAGATGCTTCTGTAAAGCCAAGGACACAGTTAATGAGACAAAACGACAGTCTATAGAATGGGAAAAGATTTTCACCAACCCTACAAGTGACAGAGGACTAAAATATATAGAGAACTCAAGAAATTAGAGCCCAAAGCCTTGAATACCACAATCAAAAAATGGGGTTCAGAATTAAAAAGGGAATTCTCAGCGGAATTACAAATGGCTAAAAGGCACTTGAAAAAGTACTCAAAATCTTTAGCCATCAGAGAAATGAAAATCAAAACAACTTTGAGATACCACCTTACATCTGTCAGATTGGCTGAGAAAAAAGACACAGATGACAGCCTATGCTGGAGAGGATGCAGAGCAAGAGGAACACTCCTCCATTGTTGGTGAGAGTGTAAGCTGGTTCAGCCACTCTGGAATGCAGTATGGCGATTTCTCAGAAAGCTGGGAATCAATCTCCCCAAAGACCCGGCAATACCACTACTGGGCATATACCCTAAAGATGCACATTCTCATTCTAAAGGCATTAGCTCAATTATGTTCATAGCAGCATTATTCGTAATAGTAAGAACCTGGAAACAAGCTAGATGCCCATCAACTGAAGAATGGATTAACAAACTGTGGTACATTTACACACTCAGCAATGAGAAAAAATGATATGCTAAAATTTTCAGTCAAATGGACAGATTTGGAGAATATCCTCCTAATCGAGGTATCTCAAACCCAGAAAGATAAGCAGGGGATGTTCTCATTCATTGGTGGACTTTAAACAAAAAAAAGCTCAGCATGTTCAAGCTGCAAACCACAACCACTGAACAGCTTGGGATCTGAAACACCTTGGACTAGCACCTTGAAGCCCATTCTCTCCAGAGAAACACCTGACTCAGTCTCTATGTGGGGGTGAGGAAGCAGATCTGCCTGGAGTGGATGTTGAACTAAGCCACCTTGGGACTGTGGGACTTCCTGCCCTTGGTGGGGAGGAGATGAACTGATGAAGAGTAGAGTGAGTGACTGGGAGAGGAGGGAGGGGTAAGGGAGCCTGAACAAGGGGATACATGGATTAAATATATATATATATATGTATATATATATATGGCTTTTTCACAATAAAAAAAAATAAATTCTTCAGCGTTAAGGATCCTCCCTAGGATGTTATGTTTGGGGGGGTACATAACACAAGAGCGGTAGCAAGGACAGCGAAGGCCTCACATTTATCAGGAAGCAGAGAAAATGGACTGGAGTAGACACCAGCCTCAAACTCCCAATGACAGTTTCCTTCTGTGCGGCCTCACCTCCTAAGATCCCACCCCTTTCCATCAGAGCAGCAGGCTGAGGAGGAAGCCTGTAGCTGTTGTTAAACTGGTTCTTAACCATCCCAATGCTGTAACCCTTTAATACAGTTCCTCATGTCGTGGTGACCCCAACCATAAAATTATTTTCATTGCAACTTCATACTGTAGTTGCCACTGTTATGAATTTTACTGTAAATATCTGATATGGAGGATATCTGATATGCGACCCCTGTGAAAGGGTCATTCGACTCCTGAAAAGGTCATGACCCATAAGATGAGAATTGCTGCTTCATCCTAAGAACCTTGGCGGACATTCTGGATTCAGTCCATCACAGTCTACAAACATTGCCCCCCATCACAGATTTCTCAATGAATGTATCTCTATTTTCTTTGTAAAATTTGACTTATCAAAAGTAGAGTTCACTGTATTATTTACTTAGTGAAAGTTTTCTCTCATCCTCTCTCAAGCTGTGCTTATTTTATATAAAATAATACTTTTTAGACACAGCTTATCCCCCAAGTCTTTTGCAATAATTATAGACAACACTCTTCCTAGACTGGTGAGAAAAACATAAGGATGACATTTAGACATCTAAATGATTTTCTAGACCCACATGATTAAACTCACTTCTTACCTCTTTGAATTGCTGTGCAAAGTGAATCAGGCAGTGGAGAATAAAGACATGGCCTTGGTCTAACTTGGTGCCCTAGTCACTGTTGCATTGCTGTGAAGAGACACCGTGACCAAAGCTACTCTTAACTGGGGAGGAGGGGATCATAATGATGGGAATCATGATAGTGACAGGCAGACATAGTATTGCAGAAGCCACTGAGAGCTTTACATACTGATTCATAAGGAGGGAGAGAGAGAGAGAGAGAGAGAGAGAGAGAGAGAGAGAGAGAGAGAGAGAGAGAGAGAGAGAGAGAGAGACTGGGCCTGGTGTGGGTTTTTGAAACCTCAAAAGTCTACAGAAAGCAGCACAGTCCCTCCAATAAAGACATACTTCCTAATGTTTCAAATCCTTCTCAAGCAGTTCCACTCCCTAGTGACTAAGCATTCAAACATATAACCCTCCTCAAATGATCATCCTTGGCTAACTAGATGGAATAAATTATCACAGGTTTTGTTTAAGCCCCACTTGTAGATTGTTACAATAACTTCCCCAAAGGAACTTTATCTCCATTCAAGCTCTCCTCCCTCTAAACTTTTCAAGATGCCACTAACAGAGAAAGATTTTCTTAAACCCCAAACCTATATCATAACTTTGAGTGTTCCCCATCCTTACAGGATGCAGTCCAAACCTGGCATTCAGAAAGTGATAACCCTGTGTTTTCTGACCTCAACTGAGTAGCTTTGATGCAAGCATGTGTTCTCTTCCGCTCCTCTCTCTGTACCCCATCACTGCAGTTTGACTTTGTATCTCTTCCAACGAGGAGGGAGAACCATCTCCCCACCTTTGAATTTAGGTTATGGGCATGGGTTTTTATGGCCAGTAGTAAAGTGTAAAAACCATTTGCCTGGGGATGTTTTGAAGCTGCAAAGGTAGAGCTGAAACCAGGAAATTACCCACTGAGCCCCGCCCTGATAAACCTTTCCCTTCTGTCCCCATGCCCTCCAGGACCTCAAGACCCTGGTACCACAGCACAGTCTCAACTTCCTCAAGGAGACTATGTCCCTTCCATTGTTCTGCTTAAAGAATAATTGTTTCTGGAAATACCCATCTTCTGTCTTTTATTTCTACATTGTCTCCATCAAACTCATTCTAACAAATAGTACATGGCAGGAATGACAGAGTACCAAGTCCAAACCAAAATCTCAAGGGGCCTTGCCTGCATCCACTCCTTTATAGAGCACATACACATAAACAAATCTAGGGTACCCTCCCAAACGGTAAGAACCACACAGCCCCATCACCTCTAGCCACTCAGCTAATGTCCAACCAACCACACAGCCTAGGCAAGCCAGCTCTCAGCCTACCTACCAGATCACCACCTACTTATGATCAAATCCAGCTAAAATCAGCCAAGTCTGGCCCTGTTCAGCAGAAAACTTGAGCTGGCCACATCCTCCACCATAATAAATGCTTACTGACAATTGTTTCCATTTAGGATGGTTGGTTATACAATCATCGCTCTCTGAGATATCATCCCTCCCTTCATTCAACTCAAACTACTTAATATTTCCTCACTCTCACAATCATATTTCAGTGCCTTGGCATGCTCTACCCTCTGCCCAGGAGGGTTGTTACTCTTTCTTATCATGTGTTTCTACTCATCATTCATGATCTGTCAACAAACATGATCATCCATTGTATTTATTTTTTGAGACAGGCACTGAGTTGTGAGAATTGAATATGACCATCTGTACACTCCCCAGGTGAAGGAAAGCCAACTAGTTAATTATGTTACTCTCATCTTTCTTTCTCTAAACACTGATTTTTTTTCTTCAGCTTTTTGAGTCATGGTTTTCTATGTAGCCTTGATTGGCCTGGAACTCCCTATGTAAACCAAGTTAGCTTCGAACTCATATAGGTCCACCTGCCACTACTTCCTAAGTGCTGAGCGTAAAGACAAGTGCCACCATGCCTGGCTCATCTTATTTTTCTTATTTCTCCCAAGCACTATATTTCCTCAATGAGAACATGTCTCAGCATGACTAAAGAATAGTAATAGTCTTATTTATGAGGAGCAGATGAGATCATAAAGGTCAAGCACTAAACCTGATGCCCTTTAAAAAGCCCAATGTAAGGACTACTCACTCACCATAGGGCTTGTGTGTTGTAGTGGAGCGCCATCTGCTGTGCGTATATGTCTTAGGCACACTACTAGGAAATAAGTTTCCAGAATGTCTCATTCCAGGCAAAGGGTCCATTTCCTTAATCGTGGATGTTCTGGGCCTAGGGCCAAAATAGAAGCCAGTTCCTCTCATAGCTGCCACTAATGTGCGTTTGTTTGTCAGTAGAAAAATAAAGCTGCTGTTTAACGAGGAGTAACAAAGATCTGTCCTAGCTGCAATGGGTTAAGGTGTCAGAGAACAGCCGGTCAGCCCCCTGCTGGCTAAACGGAGAAGGCGTGTCCTAGGTCTAATCCTGCAGCTCCCAACATCTTTCTTGAGGATATGTAAAGTGGCCTCCAGATAGCCTGCAATGCCCAGAGCACAGCAGCTGGCAAGTGGGAAGAAAGCGGCCTAAAGCCCTCCAATTAGGGGAAGAACAGGTCTGAATCCAGAGTTGACATGATCAGGACCACCCAGACAAAGCCCAGGAGTGCCAACTGTCAAGGTCATGCTGCCTGTTTGTGGTTTCAATCAATAAAATATTTTGGTTTAGGCTTTGTATCTTGTTTAGATTATAAATAATTCCTTCAGAAATAGTGAAGGATAACTAGAAATGTGTGACAGATGAAAAATAGAACACCTGCCATGTTTGAGAGACAGAAAGCAACTGCACACCAAAGAGTTTAATTACAGGCATCTGAATCAGCTGATGAATAAAAGAAGTTCACACATCACCACATAAAGATTTCATTAACTAGATTATATGCCATGATTACTAATTATATCAATGTTACAATATTAACAAAGATAAAATATCAAGATCAGCCTTTTAACAAATCATTTACATTTGCTTTGATTGATAGCCTTCATGATGAACTCGACCCAGTTTAGAATCGCTAGAAGACACATCTCTGAGCATGGCAGAGGTTTAACTGAGGACTGCTCCACCTGGAATGTGGGTGACGCCATCCCGTGGGCCCAGAATCCCAAAATAAATGAGAAGGCAGCAAACGGTTGCACCAACATTTGTCCTCTGCTTCCTGACTTCGGGGACAATATGACCAGCTACCTCCCTTCCTGTTGCCAGAACTAAAACCATTCTCATTTCCACAGCTTTTCTGCCATGATGGACTGCAACTTCAAGCTATGAGCCAGAGCAAACCTTTCGTTATGTTGCTTTGGTGGGGGCGGGGCGGTGAAACAAAAAGAATAACAAATATGGAGTCTGGACATGCCACAGCCCTGATAAACCGATCGACTTCCATGTGTTAGTGACTTTTGGAGCCCGTTTATGCGAAGAAGATGGAGGAGTTTGTTTGTTGTGGGCCAGAGTAACCTGAGAATGTTCTAGGCAGAGCTTAATGGGCCATTCTAGTGGGAGTTAGAAAGGCTAGAATGTCAATGTCGACAGAATTCAGACTGGAGAGACCCAGCTCATGAGATTCTAGAGGGGAACCAGACTGAGACTATTCATTTTATCCTCTGACAAAGAATCTGACTACATTCTATTTATGTCCTTTAAAAAATACTTTAATGGGGGCTGGAGAGATGGCTCAGCGGTTAAGAGCACCGTCTGCTCTTCCAGAGGACCCGGGTTCGATTCCCAGCACCCACATGGCAGCTAACAACTGTCTGTAGTTTCAGTTCCAGGCAAACACCAAGGCAAATAAATAAATAAATAAAGTTTAAAAAAAATACCTTAATGATGATGAGTTTTAAGATAATGGACCAATTTCCTCGGTGGAGGAAACTTCAGGACAGCACAACACTGGATGCTGCTGCACAGTTATTCTTGGTTGCGCTTACTCAGATAACGGAGAAAGGGATGGAGAACGTTTGTGTGAGCAAGGAAAGAAGAAAGGACATGTCTGAAGACTTGAGTGAGAAAAAAAACAGATACACTTGTTAAAAGAATTGGTGTCCTTAAAGAGAAACCTTGTGTGCAGCTTGTGCTCTGCAGCGAGGCAATAGGACAAGACCCACCAAGATCCTAATTTGTGAAAATGTGAACTAATTAGAAAGGAGAGTCTGAACTGAGAAGGAAGTCACAACGATTCTTTACTAAAATCCAACCACCTAGAAAAGTGTTTTCCCAAGTTCAACAGCAGAGGCATCAGAGGTCACATATCTGTGACAGAGGAAAGCCAGACTACATTACAAACTGACGTCAGATCTTGGCAACAGCATCCACACCATGCTGGGTTTGCAGATAAGCAATATGCAAGAGTCAGGGATTCATGGAGGCCTGCACCCAATGTTTTAGCAAGCTCCTAAAGCCAGGCAATATGTGTCAGGGTCAGATTCTTTGCCAGAAGGTTCTGAGAAGCCCTTGTATGAAACACAACAGGTAAAGACCTTCTAGATATTGGAGATGTCAGGACCATGAGATGTTGTCTTAGAGTTGCTGTTGCTGTAATGAAATGACCACAGTAACCTGGGGAGCGAAGAGTCTATTGGGCTTAGGCTTTCATACCATTGTTTATCATTGAAGGAAGTTAGGACAGGCAGAGCAAGAACCCGGAAGCAGAAACTGATGGCAAAGCCATGGAGTGTGCTGCTTACTGGCTTTACTTCTCATGGCTTGCTCAACCTGCTTTCTTACAGAGCCCTTGACCACCCACAATGGGCTGGGCCCTCTCCCATCAATCACTAATTAAGATTGATTTCCTCCTCTCAGGTAACCGTAGCTTGTGTCAAGTCAACACAAAACCAGCCAGCGCAGACTCACTGACACCTCAGGGAGGTCATGTGTATGGTAGGAAAGAACTACCCAAGATTATTGGAGCCCGGATGTTTAAACAGAAATTCAAGATGTCAATCATGGAGCTGCAGGGTTTAGTGTTTACTTTCTACTGTATTTCATTCTTGTTTGTCTCATACATTTTTTGCTGGGGTCATGTTCCTTCCATCTAGAATGAGAATATTGTGTACTAGAAGGGTGCAACTGATACTTGATTTTACAACTGCACACAGGTGAATTTGTCTTTAATCTCAGAAGAGACTTCAGGCTTTTAACGAGTTCTGTGACTGTTATAGATGACAGGCAAATTAATATGTTTTGAATTATGAAATGAATATGAAACTAACTCTAAAAGCCAAGGGTATATATCATGAATTTAAATGTTTGGGTGTGGTAGTACACACCTTTAATATCATAACTTGGGAGGCAAAGGCAGGTGGATTTCTGTGAGTTCAAGGCCAGTCTGTTCTATATATCCAGTTCCAGGTCTGCCAGAGCTACATGATTAGATTCTGTCTCAAAAATAAATAAGTAGGTAGAATGTTTGGGTATTAGGTTGACAAGAGGTGGACTAGTGATGGTTATAAGTTTCATTGTAAACTTGACCGGTGAAAAGCACCTAAAAGACATAATAAGAAGGCAGGGATGTGTAGGGTGGGGGACAGTTTTTCCAGAGAGATTTCACTAGGGAACACAATGCACTGGTCTTTCTTATACTGAGTATTTCATTACAAGAAAAGTAGCTTCCTGCCTAAAAAGAATGTATCATTTCTATGTTAGCATTTATACCCCAGACTCAAATAGTATGTAAAAGCAAAGACTGTATATTAATATTTCAACATTAGTGTGGGGTCAACACCTGTACAAAATGGCGATGACCCCTAGAAGACCATGCAGGCTAAGGGGAGTTTCAAAGACAGTTCATCTCAAATATGATTGGTTAAACAAACAGAAGTTATAGTAGTATACTTTTAATTGGCTGAGGTTTAGTATTACCATTTTTGGACATACTTACACAAGCTGGGGCAAGTCTGGACATGACTCAGAAGGGGCTGCTGGATTTTATCTTGAGACACTGTGAGGCTGACTCAGGCCTTGTATTTGTGTTTCTCTCTCTCTCTCTCTCTCTCTCTCTCTGTCTCTCTCTCTCTCTCTCTCTCTCTCTCTCTCTCTCTCTCTCTCTCTCTCTCATGCAAGGGCAATGTGGATAAATCTCTCTATTGGGAAAGACACCTGTTTTGCCTTCTCAGAGAACTAAAACCTAAATTCAGTTGTGAGGGTGGAGAGTATAACTCTTTTAGCCTCTGAAGGAGAAGACAGTGTTTCTAGAGAGATTTCACTGGGAGCACCTAGCACTGGTCTTTCCTTTAGTATTTTGTTACAAGAAAAGTAGCTTTCTTCCTAAAAAGGAATGTATCATTTCTATATTAGCAGTTACTACTGTATACTGTTGTGAGAAGAGAAATATGTGTGGAGGTAATGTACTTGGTTAAGATCTTTTGCTTTGGGCCTTGTTTTTACTTAAAAGCATATTCTGTGCTAGTGAGATGGTTCATCAGGTGAAGGTATTTGCTACCAAGTCTGACGACCTGAGTTTGATCCCACATGGTACAAGAATAAAACCTACGCCTGTGAGTTGTCCTGTGAGAGCCACATATGACACATATGTGCTCTCACACATATACATGTAGGTAAACATATAAATAAATTTTAAAATTTCAAATTCATATCTAAATAACATTGCTGTGTCACATTTGAAGTGTCCTAATGAATGCTAGCATTATGTATGCTTTTTTGAGTACCAAATAGAATATACAAAATTGAAAAACAATAAGTTAGGGGCTGTGGTGATGCTGTCCTCCTGAGTTTCCACGCTAGGCTGATGGGACAGCATCAGTCTCTTATCGCCTTTACTAATCAGAGACTTCAATTTTAGAGGATTCTGACTTTAACTAAAACAAATAAATTTGTCCCAACTTAGTTCTTCCTCAGAGCTCATAGGACAGCGTCTGCACAAGTGAATCTCTGTGTTTGTACTTTCCATTCATATGTCCTAACTTTGACCACAGGACAGCCCAGACCCTGGAACTGCACATCAGTAAAACTCTGGACAAACACTCTTCTTCTGCCTCTAATTAACTCTTAACCTCTTGGTTCTGTCATATCACAGAGCTGTGGTAGCAGCATCCAGGGACCCGCAGGCATCTAAACACAGAGAACAATCCTTATTCCCAAAGGAACTGGCATGACAAAAGGTTTGGAAACCCAACCAATGAAGACCACTGCCCATGTCTCAAACTATCCGCTGGGTGCAACACAACCTTGTATGACAAAGTAGCACCACTGAAATGATACACTAAAACTTAACCTCTGTGACAAAAGTCTGTAATCTCAGATTCCTGGAGTTGGAGGGTCAGGAGTTCAAGAGCAACCTGAGTAAGCAAGCCCTTGTCTCAGACTAAAAGAAAAACAGGAAGGGTTGTTTGTGTGTTTTTTGTATTGTGGTTGTAATTTGGTGGGAATGCATGTGCCTAGCATTAAGTTGGGCCCTGGGTTCAGTCCTCAGCACTATGCAAAAGGAATAGTGATAAATAAATAATAGACTGTGACTGAACAGATGACTCAGCTTTTAAGAGGGCTTGCTGCTCAGTCACAAGGGCTGGCACCCATGTCAGGTGGCTCATAAACACCTGTCACTCCAGCTTCAAGATCCAAGGTTCTCTTCTGGGCACCTATACAGACACACACACACACACACACACACACACACACACACACACAAATAAATACATACATACATACATACATAAAATCAAGGAAGATAAAGTATTTTTAATGGGCTGTCTTTGGAACTGAAGAACAGACGGCAGATCAAGATTCATATCTGAGAATGCGGGCTTCCGTAATGAGGAGCCTCATGGCACAATCTTCAAAATATCCAGGAAACAACTAAAACTTACTTAATGCATGAAGGCTTAGGAAAGTCACAGTAACTCTCAGAAGGAGAGACAGTCAACGACAGCCACCCAGAGATGTCCAGATGTCAACTCTGTTAGACAAGAACATTAGTGCAGCCATTCTGACATGCTCTTGAGGTGAAAGCAGCACTCTTAGGATTGAGTGATATGACTGGATAAACAGCAAATGCAGCAAAACACTAATTAACACACTATTAATGGCAAACTTATTTTTAAGTATATTTAAACTAATAGAAGTCATCTATTTTGTAACTGCAAAAATTATGAACCAAAAATAACTCTAATAAAAAAATATATGAAATATTTTAAGTAAAACATTAAAGTGCCTCCCTTATTGAGGGTTTTCAAATTTTTTACATGTATGGCTATTTTACCTACATGTATGTGTGTGTACCACATGCACACAGTACCACAGAGGGTGTTGGATCCCCTGAAGCAGTTGTAAGTGGCCATGCGGGTGAGTGATGGGAACTGAACCCAGGTCCTCTGGAAGAGCAGCCAACTCTCTTAACCACTGCACCTGCTCTATCATCCCACTCCCTTTTGAGATGAGGTCTTACTCTGCAGCCTTTGCTGGCCTAGAACTCTGTGTAAATCAAGCTAGCCTCAAACACGGGGATCCAAGTACTTCTACCTCTCAAGTATTGAGGTTAAAGGTATGCACACCATGCCAGGTCTGAAGATCTTGTTTTAAAAGAACAGATTAGAAAATCTGGAGAAAATAATCTGTTTATGGTTGGGATACTTGAAATTTTAATGATTTGAGTTCTCAAAAAATGGAATATAAATAGAGTGAGTATGCAGACACTTTAGGGAACGGTGGGTCTAACAGAAGGACCAGCCTGGACTGTGTGCCTACTAAAGCCTCATCACTGATTGGAGGCTCTAATATGACTTTTCTCTAGTCGGAGAAAAGGATGAGAAGGTTGTTCTTCTTTACATTATTTAATAAAAATGCATCAGCATTTTACAGTACATATTTTTAAAAGGAATAAAAAATAAAAGAAACAGAAATGTTTTTAAAATGCTAAAGATGTAGTTAAAAGACAAGAGCCAGTTTCTTGTTTTCTCTCATCCAGCTCAACATACACTGTATGTTGCACACATGTACACACACACACATCCATATCCATCAGTGTGCACAGCTCTAGAGGCTAATGAAGTCTTTTAGCTTATATTCTATAGAAAGTATATACAATATCCATTCTAGTAGTCATACCTAAACTAAATATCACAATTAGAAATTTTCACTTATCTAGATCTACTGTTTTGGGTTCTCCTATCTATTTTTTATAACCACTCTTACTTTCTGAGACAGGTGCCTGCTGTGGATTATGCTTTTGTACACTGTATACATTTGTCATTATAAATATTGGTTTAATAAAATGCTGATTGATCAAGTAGCTAGACAGGAAGTAGAGGCGGGGTAAACAGACTAGGAGAATTCTGAGAGGCAAAAGAGCAGAACAGCAGATGACAGCAAGATGCAGAGGGAGGAAAATGAGAATGTTGCACTGAGCAGAAAGGTACCAAGCCACATGGCTAAACATAAATAAGAAATATGGGTTAACTTAATCCATAAGAATTAGCAAATAAGGACAAACAGCTTGGGATTGGTAGGATCAACATAGTAAAAATGGCAATTCTACCAAAGGCAATCTACAGATACAATGCATTGCCCATCAAAATCACAACACAATATTTTTTGGACCTTGAAAGAACAATACTGAATTTCATTTGGGATAACAGGAAAGCCAGGATTGCCAAAACAATTTTACTCAACAAAAGAACCTCAGGAGGTATCACCATCCCTGACTTTGAGTTATACTATAGAGCTACAATAATAAAAAAACAGCCTGGTACTGGCATAAAAACAGACTTGTGGATCAATGGAATAGAATTGAGGATCCAGACATTAACCCAAAAACCTATGAACACCTGATCTTTGACAAAGAGGCCCAAAACATTCAATGGAAAAAAGATAGTATATTTAACAAATGATGTTGGCGTAGCTGGATGGAAGTGTGTAGAAAAATGCAGATAGATCTTAGCCTGTCAGCTTGCACAAAACTCAAATCCAATTGGATCAAAGACCTCAACATAAACCCAGACACTTTGAACTTGATAGAAAAGAAAGTGGGAAATACACTTCTATGAATTGGCACAGGGGACCACTTCCTAAATATAGCACCAGTGGCACAGACACTAAGACCAACAATCAATAAGTGGAATCTCCTGAAGCTAAGAAGCTTCTGTAAAGCCAAGGACACTGTCAATAGGACAAAACGACAGCGTACAGAATGGGAAAAGATTTTCACCAACTCTACAAGTGATAGAGGACTGATCTCTAAGATATATAAAGAGCTCAAGAATCTAGAGCCCAAAACCTTGAATAACCCAATCAAAAAATGAGGTACAGATCTAAAAAGGGAATTCTCAGCAGAGGAATTACGAATGGCTGAAAGACACCTGAAAAAGTGCTCATCATCTTTAGCCATCAGAGAAATGCAAATCAAAACAACTTTGAGATACCACCTAACACCTGTTAGATTGGCTAAAATAAAAAGCACAGATGACAGCCTATGTTGGAGAGGATGCGGAGCAAGGAGAACACTCCTCCATTGTTGGTGGGAGTGTAAGCTTAGAACATAGTATGGTGTTTTCTCAGAAAACTGAGAATCAATCTCCCCAAGGACCCAGCAATACCACTTCTGGGTGTATACCCTAATGATGCACAGTCATACTCCAAAGGCATTAGCTCAACTATGTTCATAGCAGCATTATTTGTAATAGCAAGAACCTGGAAACAACCTAGATGTCCCTCAACTGAAAAATGGATTAACAAACTGTGGTACATCTACACAATGGAGTACTATTCATCAGTAAGAAAAAATGATATCATAAAATTTGCAGGCAAGTGGATGGACTTGGAGAATATTCTCCTGATCGAGGTATCACAATCTCAGAAAGATAAGCAGGGGATGTACTCACTCATTAGTGGTCTCTAAACAAACTAACAAGAAAAAAAGCCAAGCATGCCCAAGCTGCAAACCATAACCACTGAACAGTTTGGGATCAGAAACACCCTGGACTGACTCTTCGGATCCCACTCCACCTAAAGGAACACCTGACTCACTCTTGAGGGAGGGGGGACAAAACTGGATTTGCCAGGAGTGGAGACTGAACTAAGCATTATTGGATCAGTGGGACCATGGGACTGTCTGCAGCCTGCCCAGGGAGGGGATGGGGAGTTGTGGAGAAGAAGAAAATGACTTGATGTGGCGGGAGGGGGAAGGGACCTTGAATAATGATATACAGGGATAGAAAGCGTGACTTCTTTGTTAATAATAATAATAATAATAATAATAATAATAATAATAAAGTATACAGAAAAAAATAAAAATAGAAAAGAAAAAAAATCCCCAGGAAAAGAAAGAAAGAAAATAAAGCCTTTACTGAGTTAAAAAAAAAAAAAAGAAGAACAAATAGCTTGCAATTAATATAAGCCTTTGTGTGATTATTTAGGACTACAGGTCTGGAACTCGGGGCTAGGCTGTACCAGAAATTTCTGACAATAAATGGTACCCAACATGGGGCACATACAACCACATAAAGACTGAGAAAGCTTAAAAAGGGTTCTAGAACATAGAAACTAAGCCAAGAAAAAAAGCCCAGCTTCCTAGTTGTGTATCTCAAGTGGGCTATGGTACAGAATGGCCTGCAGGCTTTAGCTACAAAATATCTGATTTGGGGTTTACTGCCTGAACTGCAACATGCTATGTTCTGGCAATCTCACAAAAGCCTTGGTACAAGCTGCATATGATTGATTTAAGGTTACTGTATTAACAGTAGCCTTAAAAATGGAACAGACTTAAGCACAACTTCTTGGTAGCAGCATTTTCTTAGAAAGACTCTGTTTGCTGGTAGTAAGCAGAGGTATGACTCCTTTAAGAGAGGCTTCCTGATTCTTTCAAGAGGTCCTGATGAGAAACACTTAAATAAGATTCATGAGCAGCCAGTGGTGGTGCTCTACTTCTTGGCAATGTGAACCCTAAAATGCCTCAGAGTTGGGGTGATAAACATGGTTCCTATCAGTACCTCTGCCATGAAGCTAAGTACTCACAGATTAAGGATTTGGGTGGAGTCAGCCACCATAGCTGAGCCTTTAATCCTAGCCACACTTTAGCAGATTAACAGTGTGGTCATAAAAAGAGATAAACAGTAAAGACAAATTAAAAAAAAAAACTCTAAATGATTTATAGTGTAGTTAAAAATATACATAGGCTTGGGAAAAGTCCTTAAAAAAGAAATAAAGAAAAAAATGTTATGTAAAGATGGAAAATACACAGAGAGTCTGGATACTGTTTGTTATGTTGTCTTTGAATTGTTTGATTGCTGAGGAAGGAGCAAGAGCTGCTAAGAGACATTTGATTATAAATGCTGCTGGATTCATTCAACCTATATTTTTTGTAAATGTCTTGACTTAAAATTTAAGTCAAAAGATAGGTTACTTTGGGGAAGAAGTTTTTTTTTTTATTTTCACAGAAAATGAGAGGTTATGGATTCATTCTATGTTAAGAAAAACCAAATTTGATCAAGAAAATCCCCTTGAAAAATCTCAGATGGGAATAGATGGCCCATATGATCCAACATTTCAGAGCGTCTCTGTTGCGGTTTCCTCTGAGCTCTGCATCCAGAATAGCTTCAAGGAGACTGGATGAGATTACTCAGCATCACAGAATACTCCAGTCAGGACTTGACCATAATCTTGAATTGTCTCAGGTTCCCATGAGATTAATAGTGCCCCAAATCACCAGGAAGTAGTCTAGAGAACTAAACCCACATTCCAAAAAATAGATTATAGATGTTTGTCTTTGCTTACAGTGTTGGTTAAAAGTTATTATAGATAATGGTTGGGGGGAAAGCTATACAATGGAGATTAGATTTACGATTCTTATTTTAAAAAATAAGGGTAATGCTATGGGGTTATGCTTTCATACACTGTAAATATTTGTCATTGTAAATAGTGGTTTAATAGGGCACTTGATTAGTCAAGTAGTTAGACAGGAAGTAGAGGCAGGGCAAACAGACTAGAAGAATGCTGGGAAGAAGAAGAGCAGAGCAGCACATGACAGCAAGATGCAGAGGGGGAAGATAAGAATGCTGCACTGAACAAAAACATACCAAGCCACAAAGCTAAACATAAACAGAAATATGGGTTAACTTAATGCATATGAGTTAGCAAGTAATAAGCCTGAGCCATAGACCAATCAGCTTGTAATTAATATAAGCCTTTGTTTGATTATTTGGGACTGTGGGTCTGGACCTTGAGGCTAGGCTGGGCCAGAAACTTCTGACTATGAGTACCAGCATCTCCATCTCCAGAAAAGAAAACTCTGTCTCGGGGGCTTTCATTTACTTACCTCAGCTCAATCAGTAAGTGGCTAAGTCCCAAGTCAGCCCTGTGAAAGCCCATGCTTTTGCTGAACTACTACCTCTCTTCTGAGGAAGAGGCTGTGGAAAGAATTCTTCTGGCTCATCTCAGGGAATGGGATACTGTGTCAGTAGGAGATTTTCTAGCCAAAAATCTCGGTGCCTGTGATGATTCATGTTTAGATCATGTTCCTTGAGAGTAGGGGAAGATATTTGTAAGCAGCTGGTTTTAACATCTGAGAGTTGTAAGTACAGTTCTCCAGAGAACCGGCCAACCAGATGGCAGTCTCAGAGGTCATGGCAACTGCCTGTTTTCCACACAGCTAAAATGTCAACCCTCACTGAAATTTCCTTCCAACTGTCCAACCAGGCATGGTAGGCCTGTAATTCCAATATCTGGAAGGCTGAGGTAAGAAGTATCATGAGCTGAAGGCCAGCCTGGGCTTTATGTTAGATACTATCTTTAAAAAAAAGGGGGGGGGGCTGGAGAGATGGCTCAGCGGTTAAGAACACCGGCTGCTCTTCCAGAGGACCCAGGTTCAATTCCCAGCACCCACATGGCAGCTAACAACTGTCTGTAGTTCCAGTTCCAGGCAAACACCAAGGCAAATAAATAAATAAATAAATAAATAAATAAAGTTTAAAAAAACAACTGAGAAATTTAGAATACTTTTGATTTCAGGGGTTTCTTTGGTTTTGGTTTATTTTTGTTATTTGTTTGTTTGTTTTTGGTGTGTGGTTTCTCACCAAACCTGAGCTCACAACTTCAGCTAGACCACCTGGCCAGTGAACTCTAGGGATTTTGCCTATCCCCTAAACTCTCACACTCTATTTCTCCAGTTCCAGCTTATACATGATGTTATAGATACACATGCTATATCTGGGTTTTATGTGGTTGCTGGGAATCCACATCAGGTCCTCATAATTATGCAACCAGCACTCTACCCACCAAGCCATCCATGTTCCGACCAATATATATTTCAAAGACTTGCTTTGTCACATTCTTTACTCTGTTATAATAAAAAGACATTTCATGTTTTTAGGCTGAAGGGTTGGCTCAGTAGTAAAGAGCACTCATTGCCCTTGCAGAGAAACAGAGGTCAATTCCCAGCACACATATGGCAGCTCACAACTGTCTGTAATTCCAATCCCAGAGATTCAATGCCTTCTTCTGGCCTCAGTGGGCACCAGGCATGCATGTGGTACACATACGTACATGAAGTCAAAACACTCATACACATAAATAATATAAATACATAAATAAAACAAAAACTTCATGTGTGATATTATGTGGGATAACTTGTAACCATGTCCCCAGTCTATGGACACCCATATTTAACTCCAGAACAAATATCCTCTTATTCGCCCTTGAGGTTAGTGCCATGTTCATGTGAACAGGTTTTACAGCATTTAAGAAGGAAATCATAGATCATACTTCTCTCCTTTTCCTCCATTTTGTCATGAAACCTAATGGCGTAGATGGTTACAAACACATTGATCTGAAACATTTTACAAATATTAGAAAAAAAACTCATCAACCATTACTAAGTTTTTGTCTATAGAAGAGTTAAGAATTGCCTTACTAAATGTGACTAGAAGCTAATATACTAAAAAGAAAATGAAATAAGCAGGCAGAGGTAAGAGAATTGCCATGAGTTTGAAGTGAGTTTTGACTATATAGCAAGTTGCAGGTCAGCCAGGGCTACCTTCAAGTATGAAATGAATGTTTAACTTTATTCCTGGAGCATGACTCAACAGTTAAGAGCAATTATTGCTCTCACAAGAGAACATGAATTCAGCTCCCAGAACCTACATCAGGCAGGTTACAACCTCCTGTAACTCCAGCTCCAGGGGAGCCAACACCCTTCTGACCTCTGTGGGTACCCAAACACATATGCACACACATACAAAAATAATTAATAAAATGAATTATTTTATTTTTGAAAACAGGGAAACTTAAGGCAAACAAAATACTCTTGCTATTTCCTCCCCAACTACCCTCCCTTGTCCCCCCTAAGAAAATGCTAATCAAATTGCCTTGTGCCAAAACAAGTAAGATATTATGATATTTATAGTTAAAACAATATAGTAACATAGAACAACTCATACTTGTTTAGAGTTCTTTTAATTTTTAGGCTGAACAGTGATGGTGCACGCCTTTAATCCTAGCACTTAGGAGGCAGAGGTAGATGAGCCTCTGACTTCAAGGCCAGCCTGGTCTACAGAGCAAGTTCCAGGGCAGCCAGGGCTACACTCCTATGTGTTTGAATGTCGGTGTGGGCTTCCAAATGTGAGTGCAGTGCCTTCAAAGGCCAGAAGAAGATCTTGGACGGAAGTTATAGACAGTGTTAGTATCCCAGAATGGGTAACAGGAACCTAGCTCTGGTCCTCTGCAAGAGCAGTGTGGGTTTTTAAATGGCTGAGCAACCTCTCTTGGCCTGAAACAACTGATATTCAAAGCCAAGATTTTTTTTTTTTTCTATTTGACCGGTAGATGGAAAAAAACAGTCTCCTAGCATCTTTTCTTTTCAAGTCATCATAACCAATATTCTAAAGAATATTTGATAATTTTAAATTGCAAATGAAAACTGGGCCTATCAAAATGTATGTCCAACTGTCAAGTACTGCACCCCACTTTCTTCCTGAAGAACGAGCCCCTCATTCATTCTGGAAGACTCCAAGGGGACAAAGCAAAAATAAGACCAGCACATATATAATTTAAAAGTATTTTTCAATATACCCCAGCACTGTTCCCCTCCCTCCCCTCTTCCCAGTCATCCCCAACTTCTCCCCCCACCCCACTCCCATCCATTCCTCAGAGAGGGTAAGGACTCCCCGAGAGTGAGTCAATGCAGTCTGGTATATCCAATTGAGGTAGGACCAAGCCTCTCCCCCCAGTATCAAGGCTGAGCAAGGTGTTCCTCTGTAGGGAATGGGCTCTAAGAAGCCAGTTCATGCACTAGGCATAAATCCTAGTCTTACAGCCAGAGGCCCCACAAACTGCCCACGCCAGGCAACTGTTATCCACATACAAAGGGCTAGTTCAGCCCATGCAGTTTCCCCAGATGATAAGACCAGCCTTTATGGTGAAGTTTCTGATGACCACCAGGAAGCCTCTGGCTTCAAAAAGTTTGTCATTATAAAGAACAAATTGACCCAGGCCTGGCTAAATGTGTGGTGAGAATCACTATATATGTTACCACTGCTGACTGTTAAAATAGCCTAACTTTTTCTCCAGGACCTTCTCAAGGCTGAGAAGAATCAAAAATATAAAATAGATAGAAAGCAGGGGCTTGACAACTGGGTGGAGCTTGTAGGCACTACTCCAGACCACAGGCACATGGCGCAGACTCCAAGAGTGCTGCTGTGGAAATGCATTTCTGAATTTTAGAATGATGAGATCTAAAGTGAAGACTGTTCTGTGCTGTTTCTTCCTCCTCGGGTCTATCCTGGCTATCAGGAAGAAGGTTTGGAGTTAGGATCCCTCAATGGCTCACAGGAGAGGTAACCAGGGTTTTCACACCAAAGTACGACTATACCTTTCTTAAACCTTGTAGCAGGGAAATGAAAGAGAAACAAAATGCAGAGGTTGGTCACAGGGACAGTAGTGTAGGAAGATCTACTGGTGCTTAATATTCCTAAAGCTTTTAAAATCTGAATGACAATTCTTTTATGTTCTCTGAAAATGTGTCAAAACATGCCGTCCACCTTGGAGCCCGTTCCCTCCAGAGGAACACCTCGGGGTGAGGAAATCGGATCTGCCTGGAGTGGTAGATGCTGAACTAAGCCACCTTGGGACCTTGGGGCCTTCTGCCCTTGCTGGGGAGGAGATGAACTGATGCAGAGAAGAGAGAGTGACTGGGAGGGGCGGGAGGGGGAAGGAAGCCTGAACAAGGGGAAACATGGATAAAAAATATGATTTCATTCATAAGAATAATAAATAAACAAACAAACAAACAAACAAACAAACATGCCATCCTAGAAGCTAACACATTATATGACTTTAGGTTAAAGAGTATTAACCTAACAGTAGGTAGCTTTCTATTACTGTCTCACCCACTGTTCTTTTTTGCTGTGCACTAAATAAACCTGTTTTCTCAAATTTTTCTTTTAAAAAAAGTGTTAGCATTTTTAGTGTGTGAGCAGGTGCACATGCCCGAGAGTGCACGTGTGGAGGCCAGAAACTAATGTGACATGTCTTCCTTGATGACCTGACACCTTACTTTTTGAGACAGACTTACACCAGTCCCAGGTACTGGGCTGTAGATGCCTGTGTGTCGTGTTCAGCTTTTATATAGACGCTGGGGACCAGAGTCAGGTCCTCACACTCACTGAGCCATCTCTCCAGCCCATATTTTACTAATTGTAGCTATAGACACAGTCGGAATTTTCTGGCACAATGATACAAGCTCATTACAGCTAGAGCTGTAAGTGGATGCTGGAGTCTGGAGGGTACCTGAGGGGACTTCTAGGCACTTGAGGCCCTCAACAAAGATTGTACAGAAATGAGTGGATAGTAACAAAAGAAAGCACTTAATGAGGGGGAAAAACCAAGAAGCATAAGGAAATGTGGCTGGAGGCAGATCAAAAACCAAGTGTGTCTCTTTGTGTCTCTTTATAGGTCATTTGCATAGCACTCTCCTCCCATACTCGGGTAGCTCTGGCTCATCCCTTAATTCCGGTTGGGGTAGAGGGTTCCCTTCTTTTTCTCTAGCTCTGCTTTCTTCCCTGTGCTGATTGTAATGCCTCTCTCTGCCCCACTTCCCCTCCACAACACTAGTGAGCCTGTGTGTGACTCACGAGGAAGCAAGGTTGAGGATACAAAGATAGGTGGGAAAGACAAGAACATGAATGTGTAGCTCATGTGGATGAGATTTTAAAAAGTCTGTGGTCCCTCAGATGAAGAGGTAGTGTGTAAATTTCTCATATCAACTGACGACCAAGTCCAGGATAATAATTAGAAATGCAAGTCCTATGGGTTGGTGTTCCAGGGTGCTGTAAATAAAGGTCCTCAAACCTTAGCAAGTAATCACTCAGGAATCAGGGTTATGATGGATGTAGTGATCCAGAGCCCAGTCTTGGAGAGTCCCTCCAGTCGGTCTGGGGTGGGTGCAGCAGTCTGCAACTGAGTAAGGAGTCCAAATGCTGTCATTCATGTAGTCCTTGCATTTGTGAGAACTGTTAGACTCTTCAGAGCAAAGGACCCTACAATTCACCTCTCTCCTCTATTCAAAGAAATTGTCAACTTCTGCAAAGTGTTTCATTATCGTCTTTCCTAAAATAGCACCAAAAGAGACACCACAGCAGCATTGCCATCTGTGGTGTGGCTTCCCCTGGGAAGATGTCTAATCGCCACAGACCAAAGAGAAGACCCCACCAAGTCCAGCCTGGCGGAGCAATGAGTTTAATGGGGTTATTTCCAGCATGGCTGACTCGAAGGAACTCCTCCCTGGTCGGCAGGTAATAAAGACACTGGACTTCCAAGACTACTGGCTTTTTCCTCACTCTCCTGACCTGAGACAAAAGCCTGACAGCTTAAAACAAAGGTGTGTGGGCTTTTTCTACAGTCAGTAGGGCCCTGCTAATGGACTGGCTCAATATCAAGGCCAGATTAGGACATCTTACACAATAGTTATAGACCAATCAGTCACCCTGTCTTCAGACTGACCAGCCTAAATTAAAAGCGAAAATTCTTCAGAGACTTAAAAAATGGAGAAGAGACTGGATTTTTGTCTTTCCAAGTCTTCACTCTATTGAGGGGGGTCTTTGCATCTGTGGGGTGTTGTATGTGAGTGTTTACTCTCCCTCAGTGAAGGCTGTGTTCAAGATTTCCCTGATGCTACCAATTAACTGGAGAGTTTTCCTACCTTTCAATTCTTTAATTGACAGAGAAAATAAACTCTGTCAAGGCCCTTAGATGCTAACAGTTAACAAAAAAGCTCCAACCAAGGATAAATGACAAGTAACAAAAAACACATTACTGGAGTTCTCCTAGTCAACCTTCTGAAGCCTATAAAATATAGAACCTGACCCCAGGACTACAGTGTACAACTGGGTGCATGTAGTGGGCAGAACCTCAGAAAAGAGTCTAGTGACATCCCACTCCCTTCCAGCAAGGAATGTTAACAGCATCCTTATCATAGATCTGGTTGTTATTGTATTGTTATATTTCATTGTGATGCCTACAAGGCCATGGTACTACATGGTGTTACCACCTCGAGGTCTGCCTCCCCAGCACTGGGATTAAAAGCATACATAACCACTCCTGGCTTTCATATGTGGCTTCTGGGGATTGAAGTCAGGTTCCTCATGTTGGCAACACAAGCCCCTTGCCAACCGAGCTCTCTTATCAGCCCTCCTTCTGTTTTTATAGCTAAAAAAAATGTAAAGCCCACAGAAGTCAATGTCTTTCATGAGGGTTTCCCACTAGAAAGCCAAATGCTGTCTGTGAATCCAGAGATGCTGCTTTTCCCAGACCATTATTTTTAATGATCTAATGAGTAAGAGATGAGAATTATCATGTGACAAATCCCTACAAGCTATCATCTCCGATTAATCCCCACAGCTAACACGGACACTGGAAATAGCTGCCAACGTTCTCTTATCATCTACTACTCAGTTAAAAGATGTGGTTTTAGGGCTCTGCTTCTTGAGAAACAGAAAATTGTCCAAGTTGCATGTGCTATGTGGCTAGGCTGTATAACAAATAAAGTATTTGCCTGGAGCTGCATTCATGTACACCATACCTTTGGTACTAGCAGACCACAGTAAAGAAACAAACATAAACTCTGAATCATTCACCTTGACAGTTACTGGGTTTCCCTCCTCCTTCCCTTCAATAACTTGAGCCCATCCTCAATAATTTCTAAGCCTAATACTTTCTTACTACCTAATATCTATGATTGGAAAGAAGTGTAGCTGCCTGGTCTCAGAACATAGTAGAACTAAATTTGCTTTTATGTTCTGTCTCTTAGGGATAAGTATATATCTTTTATAAGCATCCATTTTCTCAATTTTAAGATAAGAAAAAAAGATAAATATTTAATTGACTCTAGGCACCCAGTATTGCATACCTGTGTAGATAAGGTAATCCCTTGAGTCTAGAGACCAGTCTAGACAATGCAGTAGTTCAAATAAATAAATAAATAAAAATTTCTTAGCTACAAAAAAAGCTGGGTGTAGTAATCCCAGAAGTTGGAAAGCTGAGGATAAAATTTGAATACAAATTCAAATATTTCACAAGATAAAAATTATTAAATAAAACAGAACTCAAGAGAGTTCACTTTTTAAAAAATATATTTTATTTTATAAGCATTGGTGTGAGAGTATCAGATTCCCTGGAACTTGAGTTACAGACAGTTGTGAGCTGCCATGTGGGAACTGGGAGTTGAACCTAGGTCTTCTGGAAGAATAGCCAGTACTTTTATCCACTAAACCATCCCTCCAGCCCCCATGAGAGTTCTTAACACACAGTAAGCTTCCAATGAATAGATATATGAAGTTCAACCCCAACCATGCACAGCTTGAATAATGAAAACTTCTCATGTTGGTAGATGAACTTGAAAATATGCTCCACATATCAGGCTTTGATGAGTAATTCATAAACATTGTCAACTTGTTCAGGGTGGTGACAGAGAAAGATCTAAAGAAGCAGGCATCTTGAATATTTCATGAGGAAGCTAACGGCCTTTGATAAGGCTGTTTCAACTGAATAAAGGTTTTTTTTTTTTATTTTAAAGTTTAGTTTGCTCATTCATGTAGTAGAACTTTAGAACCAACCAATTTTTTGTTTTGTTTTGTTTTTGCCCACATGCCTGTTTTTAAAAAGTATGGTTGGGAGCACAGGCCATGTACTTAGTCATAGGAACATTATCTATCTATTCCAAAGTGTTTACTATCTGGTCAGGCAGTCATAATGTCTTCAACAGATACTTAGCCAGTGATGATGCTGGACCACTAGAAACTAAAATTAAGCATTGAAGGGTGTCTGCACAGAGAAGAATCACACATGGGAGAGGTACAAACAACCTAACACATGTGATAAGTGCTATGAGAATTTGGGCATGAGGCCCGGAGAGAAGGGAATTATCTGGGGACAGTTTCCAAGAGGCAATAACACTTAATGGCATTCTTAGTGGGTGAGCAGGAGTTAGCCAGGAAAACAAGGGGACATTCGGACAATATGACATTTCTGCAAGGTCGTGGCAAGAGAAGACAGAGGGCATACTTGAAACTACAAATAGTAAGAAGTGGTTACAGATGAGAGCCGAGGAGCAGCAGGTGGCCATAGATCCTCTAAGAAAGGCCTTCTTACAAAATGATGACGATGATAATTCTGAAACAAGGAAAATGGTCAAATGTCTACAACAGTGGCTAGTATCAGAAGAAAATGAAGAGCATAAGTAGCTGACTTTTGTTACTGGCTACTTTATGAGGTGCTCTGAGAATTCAGGAGAGGATTGTGGGTAGGAATAGATATACCTCCCTGCTGAGGAAGGATTTGGGAGTACCCATATAGGTGTGGCACAGACCATGTACTCAAGTGGCCCGAAGAGCTGTGTTCCAGTGATACTAAAGGAAGAATGAAGTGATAGGAAATAATGTGTCTTAAAGAACAGACTGCTTCCCTGAGCTGCCTTCTAGAACCCCAAGTTCACTAAGAAAACCATGCAAACACCTCCATCCTCTGAACGCCTCTGTGCTCCAGTCTGTGCAAGTAAAGCAAAAAAAAACACAAGTATGTTTGCATTACAGTATCTTGGAGTCTTCTCAGAGCTGTGGTCTGGGACATTGGAGGCAAATATACCAGAGCCCCATTGAGAGGAGTTGGGAGCCAGAGGTAGAGCTGAAGTTATCAGACATGAGTACAAGTGTCTCTTGTTCCATTTTGGGGGGCTTTTGAGGGTGTTGTTTGTTGTTTGTTTGAGACAGAAAATATACATAGCCTCGGATGGTCTTGAATTCATAATATTACTGCCTTAACCTCCCTGGTCCTGGGATTACAGATGTCACTTACTGTTGTGTTGATAAAAGGGGAAGCATCATAGCCAAAAGCAACTTGGGAAGAAGAGAGTTTCACTCCCAGTTCCATACAACACTTCCTCACTAAAAGCAGTGAGGACAGGAACCTGGAGGCAGTAGCTGATGAAGATATCATGGAGGGGTGCTGTTTGCTGGCTTGCTCCTCATGGCTCATTCGCCTGCTTACTTGTAGAACTCAGGACCATCAGCCCAGAGATGGAGCCAGCCACAATGACCTGAGCCCTCCTAGATCAATTACAAATTAAAAAAAGAACCCTACAGGCTTACCTACAGCCAGCTTCTATGGAGATTATCCTTCTTAACTGAGATTTCCTCTTTCCAGGTTCTTGTGTGGAGCTGACATAAAACTACCCAGGTATATGCCTTTATGCCCAACTTGGGCATTTATTTCAATGTAATATAATAAGTTGGTATAATGGTTAATCTTGGTTGTCAATTTGATTGGGTCTAGGATCAACTAAAAGACATGTCTTTGAGTGGGTCTGTGAGGATATTTCCTGGAAGCATTAACTGAAGGAGAAGGTTCTCCCATAGAGTGGCTCCATCTTCCGCTCCTCGATGGTGAGTGCATCTACTCTGTGACTGCCACTGCTGTTGCTACCCTTTGCTGATCTGGATTCCAGCTTCATCACTTTTCTAATACAGAAAAAAAGGCTCTTCAGGAATCCTCCAGGCCTTCAACACCAAATTGAGACTGCCATAGTACCTAGTTTGGTGAACTTAGCAGCCACTGGGTTCTTTGCCCCTCCAATGCACAAACAGTCATTACTGAACAACCCAGACTGAGCAATGTATACCAACCTGATATTTGCCCTTTGTAATATTCATTTCATCCAATCTGCTCCTTTAGAACCTTGAACAATTTCAGTAGACAAAAAAATGACATATTTCAAAGGTACACAATTTAGTGTGAGATTAGAAAATACCAGAAGTAAGTCAAGCAATGTGGTGCTCACTTAGGAAACAGAGGGAGGTGGATCTCTGTGAGTCCAAGACCAGCCTGGTCTATAGTACTAGTTCTAGAACAGTCTTGGATACACAGAGAAACCTTGCCTTAAAAAATAAAGCAAGAAAGGAAGAAAGGGAGGGAGGGAGGGAGGGAGGGAGGGAGGATGAAGGAAGCTAGAAGCAAAATCTAACCAATACTACAAGTTGTCCTTTTTCTTTTTTAATTCAGATGGTTGTTGTTATAATGTGAGCAACTCAACTCTGGGTAATGCTGGGGTCTTGGCATCCCAGGACTTAGGATATGAACAGGAGACCATCATCCAAAAGAACTGCACAGTAGGTGAGGTGATGAGTGAGGAACATTGGTCTGGCTGCTGTCATTTAATATGGCCAGGCAGTTCAAGGCCAGAATCTAAGCTCTATGTAAAACAGCCATGTTCTAACAACAGTTGGTGGCAAGAGGTCCCTCCCAATGGGCGAGGGATCCCAAGGGTGATCCAACTTAGCAGTAAAGGAGATGTGGTCCGACTCTGAGCTCTGCCTTTATGTGGTGTAACTGCTTCCAGTAATGAGATGGACACTTTTGTTTCCACTGTGCAGATCTTTTCAGCTTCCGGAATTTGCCATGCCCTCTGCTCTTTGCTGTTCCTTTTGCTCAGAATCCCCTCCACACTATTCCTCACCTGCCTAATAACTTATTACAGCATTCCAACCGCCCACTAATGCACCTGTCTTTCTCCACTAAGCTCCTGGAAGATGAGGTCTCCCTGTCTTATTAACCACGCCATCTCCAGTGGTTAGTACAATGTTCATCATATAGCAGTTGCAAAGTAAATATTTGAATGAGTGAGTGAATGGATGGGCAAATCAAGAAATAAAGATGTTAGCATGGACTCGGGTTCATGGGCTGAAACTTTAGTCAGCATATAGAAATTGATTCTCTCCACTCTAGAGGAGAGAGAGAATCATGTCCAGGATAGCCAAACTTACTTTGAGGGCCTGGGACCAATACTGGTGGCAGCAAAAGGTACCATGATGTTCAGTGCTCAAGGGACCAAGAAAAGTCACACATAGAAAGAGACTTAGAAGTGAGATGGGGATTTAGCTCTAATGACTAAGACTCTTGCATGTGGAAGATACTAGATGTCATCATTCCTAGCTCCACATTGAGATTGTTAGGAATATCCCTATCCCTGGGAAGGTGATCCACAATGTGACCTGAAACATTGGTCCTGTGCATTTAGGAAGCATCCTATATGTTCCTGATACTGGTCGTTAGGGGCAGAAAGGAAGTGAAGATCAGTAAGATAAACAGAGGTTTGCAGTGTTACCTCTATCTAAGCCAGTATACTCAAGAATCTAAGGATAAAACCCAAAACATCAACAAAAAGTTTGAAGATCTGCAATAAAGCTGTCATCAGCAGAGATTGTGATGATACTGTTGTCTTAATCTCGGATCTGTACCTTCAGTAATGACTCCCCATTAGTGAGGTCTCCAAACTGCAGTTTCCATGGATGCCCATGCCATGATACATACACAAAGCCTTGGACAGGGCTCACAGGACTTACCAAATGGTCTCTGTTCCAAGTGTGGCACCAGGATCCAGGCTTCAGGGAAGAGCATGGGGTTCAATGTCTGAAGGGTCTGTGTGTCACTCCTTGTGTTCATTCCTTCCCAGCCCATCACACACATACCAAATATCAGTAGATCCTCAGAAGTGTTCTTCAAGTAAAGGACATCCTGCTAACCATCTACTGAGGGCCCTCTAGACCTGGAGAATGTGTGCCACACACTAAATCATTAAAGGCCCACATTCACGTGTATGATCTAATCCTAAAGTTAGAGCCAGGATATCAGGGACCATGTTTTTCTGGGAATATCACAAAGCATATTAGTTCATAATGCCTCTCACATAAAAACCATCTGGAATCCTTCTTTCAAGAAACATCTCTCAACTCTGGCTACTCTGGGGCCATCCGGATGATCTGTGCTTATTGTTCAGGTGGAGTTTATTATTTTAACTCAGATGTTTAGGCACCACAAAGATTTCTATTTAATTGGTCTGGAAAGGATGCTGCATCAATAGCTTGGAAGATCTTCTCCACTTTGTTGATTCCATTTGAATGCAGACAGGGATGAGAAGCAGGATGCTGTATGGACTGTTGCCATGACAGATCAACAAGGAACACCTTCATGCAGGGCATTATGAAACAGGGGGTTTGATATCACCCTTACCTGTGGCTACAACAAAAACTGCCACAAATATCAGATGAGGTCTGTCCATCTAGAATGAGATATGCTAGCAATGTGCTGTGTTTGTTTTGTGAACATGTAAATGTGTATTTTCCATTTCCCCTTCTTGAAATTGTCCTTGTGTCTAGCTCTATTTGCATAAGGACAAGAATCCAATTGGAACATGTTATCCCTAGAGGTGTGATTTGTGCTCTAGCTTCCCTCAGGGGTTCACTATTCTAAATACATACTGGCTGACAGGCATAGCAATGTGAGTAGAATATGTATTCTTTGTTCTTTCTTTGGTGTGTGAGTGCATATGTATATATGTGTGCATGTATTTGTACATGTGTGTGTTTGTATGTTTGTGTGAATGTTTGAGGGTGCACTTATATGTACAAGTGTGTGCATGCACATTTGTACACAGGTGTGTGCATGCACATCTGCACACGTGCATGAGAAGGTTAGAGAACAATCCTCAAGTGTCATACTTCAGGTGTCGCACATCTTTTATTATAGGGTCCCTCATGATAGGGAACTTTGTCAAGTTAGGTTAGACTGGCCTGCCAGAAAGTTTCCAGGATCTGTTGTTGCTATCTCTGCCTCCTATATTGCCATCACTGGAATTACAAGCTCACAGCACTGTCCTGGGTTTTCACCTAGCTTTTGAAAATCTAAACTCAGCCCCTTGAATTTGCAAACTAAAGGCTTTACCAGCTGAATTACCTCCTGAGCCCATTTCTTGTGAAGGCTATGGAAAAAAGCACAAGACTTCAGGAGAATTTTGTGCTTTTTGTGGGCACTCTGGGCTTTGACCCAAGACTCTGGCAGGCTGAAGAAATTCTCCCTGTGGCCGTAGGATTAGCAGAGGAACAGTTGGAGAAGCAAAGGAATCATTTGAAATGGGATACTCTGCTTTCAGATCCTAGGCAGCTGGAGCATTTTGGCTAATCTCAAATGCTAGAAATAATGTGCTATTTGTCACTTCAGTCCCAGCCAAGGGTCACACAGAAGCTAAAATAAATTCTAAAAGCCATTTTCGTGAGTGGCTTAACTTTATTCACATGAGAACTCAAAGGACTGGCAGAGACTTCCTTGTACATTTCTTCTGAAGGGTGGAGTTAGTTCAGTGGCACATACAGTGGATTGGGGATGTGTGTTGACACAGCCCAGGAGCTTGTTTTCACTCTGCATCATCAATAATCTGGTTTAGTTTTAACATGGTAGCCTGAATAGTATATTTGCTAGGGAACAAACCTAAGGCTTACTAGCTAACAAGCTTCTGGCAGCCCACAAGAAAAGCATCTTTAGAAAACACAGGATGGACCTAGTGCTGTAGTATGTCAGGCATTGTGAGTGTGGGTCAGAGATGCTGACGGTGCCAAGAATGGCATCCCGTGACAGTAACAGCAGTGGAAGCTTAGGGCACACAGCAGTCACTCCCAGGAGTGTGGCATGGCCCCTCAGTATTGGTAGGACCTCACGAGAAGCCACATAAGGAGAACTGTGATCAGGACAATCGTGAAGTTGAGAAACAGCTCCTGGGTAGACCGCTCCATCTCCTGAGTTCTGGGGAAGAACTCCACGCAGACTTCTGAGATCACACCAAGGATCTCCGGCTTGGTCTCCCTTCCTAGCAAAGTAAGAGAGACAACATGAGAGATAAGTGAATGGTCCTGGAAGGTGTCCAGTCTTCCTTCAGAGGAAAATGAAGTGTTGTGAAAGGTAATGTTTTTGCTCACTTGTCCAACACTTCCCCCCAAACTTATACATTGATCTAGTCCCCAATATCTAAAAATGTACTGTGACAATCTTCCAAAAAGTAATTAAGTTAATGTAAGGTCACTGCCAAATGTAGCTTTAGCATCAATTTGATATACACCTAGACTCACCTGGGAAGAGGGCCTTAAACTAAATAATTCCTCCCACATTAGGAGGCTCACAACTGCCTATATCTCTAACTCTGGTGAGATTGATGCCTCTGGCCTTTTCGGACACCTACACTTATGTACACATACTCCCACACAAATACATACACATAATTAAAAAAATAAATATTAAATAATAAAAATAAATCTTTTTTTTTAAGACAGGGTTCAATGCTTTGTAGATCAGAATGGCCTTGAGCTCATAAAGCTCTCTTGCCTCTGCCTCCTAAATTCTGGGATTAAAGGCATGCACCACCGTCACCCAATAAAATAAATCTTAAAACACACACACACACACACACACACACACACAAAAAAAAAAAAAAAAAAAAAAAAAAAAAAAAAAAAAAAAAAAAAAAAAAAAAAAAAAAAAAAAAAAAAAACCAGAAAGGTAGTTGAGTAAGCCAAGGGAAGCAAGTCAGTAATCAGTGTTCTTCCAAGGTCTCTGCTTCAGTTTCTGCCTGTGAGTTCCTGCCCTGAGTGACTGCTATGGCTTTCCTCCAAGGTGGACTACACCTGTCAGCTAAAAATAAATTGTTTCTCCTTATGTTGCTTTTCGTCAGTGTTTTACCACAGAAAGAGAAGCAAACCAGACCAGTACCTATAGTGAACCCATATTCACTCTGACTGGATCTAAGGAGAAAAGGTTAGAACACAGACATTACAGAGGAAAGACATTGCAGAGACACAGAGATGGTGGCCATTCTCATCCAAGGAGAAAATCCCTAAAGGAACCAGCCTTGCTGATACTCTGGTCTCCAACATCTAACCTCAGATTTCATGTGAACTTAAGGGCCACTCCTGGCAGCTTATCTTAAAGATTTTGGACTTGCCAACCTTCACAATGATATAAGCCAATTTCTCAAGCATATGGGGGGGGCCTCTGTTTTCCTGAAGAGCATGGATGAATACAAATATGGCCTAGTTTCTCTTCTTACTGGCATCCCAAGACCAATATTCTTATCTTGTATTTATTACATTGTTTTGGACAAGAAATAAAATATTACATTTTTTTCTCATCATCTTCTGCATGTCTATATATACATGTTAACTTTGTTGTTTGGAATATCTGCAAACAGGGACACCAAGACAGAAAAAAAAATGACTTAGTATTGCTCTTTCTTTGTATCACATTTAGGAGTAGGATAACATCATCCTTCAGATTTAAAGCTACCCTAGGTCTACATCCAACCCTCGTGAAAGAGATAAAGTAGCTTCAACAGCTGCATGGCTTTGTACAAGCCTATGCTGGCCCAAAGCCTGCAGGGTCGACCAGAAGTCCTTCGCACAACAGGTATTCAGTCCAAAGAACAAGTGTTAACCTCATGAGCATTTCTGTTTCAACAAGGGCTTGTGCCAGTTATTTTTAGTAAAGCTCAGGATGTGCCTAGACTGTAAACATTTCAGACAGCAGAAATGGTATTTTCAGCATGCATACAGATTGTACATGAAGGAAAGTATACTTCAAGAATGTAGGCAACATTGTCAATCAGATTACTAATTTCGGTAAAGTAGTGGATTAACATTTGGTTTATATGATCAAGACAAAATTTAAAACTTTTGTATTTTAAATAATTTAAGTAGATACTATTATTGTAGGACAAAATTCTATCATGGAAGAAAATGGTTTAGATAAAAAGGGTACTTGGTTTGCAAAAGGTTGAAGCTTAAGGGTCCAAAGCTTTGTATCGACATTTTAGCCTGACTGAATTAACTATGACTGTTATATTTATTGTATCATCAATTGCCACATCATTAATTACATATATATCAGCAAAATAATCAGCTTTTCTTATTTAATTATTAGTATAGTACATAGGTTCATACTATATTATACCAATGAATGAATTATAAAATTTCATTTTAAAATATAGCCAATGATGATTTATTTATGTTTTATTTCCTTTTAATTTTTAGTTTTTATTACATTTATTTATGTCTATATTTGGGGCAGGTACACATGTGTGCAGAGTACACATGCAGATGTCAGAGAACAACTTTCGGGAGTTGGTTCTCTTCATCTGGGAAACACTGGGGGTTGAACTCAAGTTTTCAGCCTTGGCAACCAGTGCTTCTATTGGTTGGGCCATCTTGCCAGCCCCACCCCTTCTCATTCTGCTCTGAACATGATGTAAACTGTCAACTGTGAGTAAAAATCTTTATAAAAAGCAAAAAAAAAAAAATGAGTGGGTAGCAGAAGAGAACAGAATGTTCATGAGTGTTCAGAGGAGAGAGGGGGGAGCATGTTAGGTGAAATACTTACATCGAAGGAATCCACAAACTGGAAAGAACTGGTACTGACCATAGAATGGATGTGAAGTTTGGCATTCACATACATTTAAATGTTTCAAGGTAAAGAAAACACAGGTACTTAAGCTACACAGTGCAAGATGGATGGATCTCACAACATAACTGTGAGATGAAAAGAGGCTTTACACAAAGTCAAGGGCAGGTTGCTAATGGAATTGTTTAGGAACACAGATACAAGTCAGGTGAAAACCTTAAAACAGAGAATGGACAAGTTCCACAATTGGGGACAGAGGCAGAAAGGAAATGATAGGAAGCTGGGGTACCACTAATAGACTGTTCCTGGTAAATGATAGTTACATTCATGTTTATGATCATTGTTTAGATTCCTGCATCTTTTACACTCTTCATATCTTTTCCAGCCTCTCTGAGTTGACAAGCTAAGTACACACTTCTCTTTCCTGTGGCTTAGTCTCTGCTACTTCTCAGACTTTGAGGGCAACCTTAAATATTTGTTGTTTTGTGTATTTTTAAATAAATAAGACACCAATCCGGTGATCTCCCAGTGGGTGCACTTCTATCAAGGCCCATGATGGCTGAAGGCTGGGATCTTACTCTCACATGCATCCACATCCTTTAGGAAGAATGAGCAAAGTGAGGCAGCTATTCAATGGTCACTGTTCTATTTCTCCCTATGAGCCTACACATGAGCTTTGGCTTCCTTTTATGCTCTTTCTATGAGCCAAAAGGTTGTCTCATGCATGAGCCAAAGTCTTACAAACCAGGAGAAAATTGTACAAGAGCTATAACATTGGGTTTTTTCTATGCTATTAGAAAATAATGTAAAATTAGAAAAAAAGAAAATACATACCAGAGAAAAACAGGAATGGATATTCACTTTACAACTTTAAAAATGTCCTATATGGCCATTGCCTGTTCCATTGAGAAATGTAAGCATTTAGTTAACATTTTTATTTGAAAATCCCATATACAGAGAGACAGAGAAGTTGCTAAGTTCAAAGCCTGTGTTACCTGAAGAGGGACAAGGACACACCCAAGCTGCTGTAAACGTCTCCTCGTCACCAGCTCCAACTGGCTCCTCTGCTGTCTGAGCTCCTGAACTCTGGCCAGGGCCTAAAGTAGTCTGTGGGAGGTGGCAATCCCTGTGATGTCACTGGTGAAACATCTCCAAGAGGCAGGCTCCAGAGGTCCCAGCCTATTGGTGTTCAGGGGGACATGAAATAAGGTGAGTAAGGCTTTGCTCCTTCAACAAAGGAGTAAATGAATTAACAACAAAGGTTTGTAAGAACTCTTGTGTCCCAGCTGACTTTGGTGCAATGATGTGGGATTTAAACCCATCTGTTCCCACTTTATAAATGTCTCTACTCCAAGCTGTAAAACTGTGATTTCATCTCCTCAACCATATCTTTAACTGTTTGAGGCATGAAGAATTTTCTGCACTCCAGAATACTATAAATTCTCCTTCAAACCTGACTTTCGTTTCAGCAATGGAAGTTAGCCCTTGCCCCTCTACCCCATCACCTGCTACACATTCCAGCTAAGCAATACACAGCCAGTTCACACGCTCAGCTGGTTTCTTCCTAAATACCCGAGGAAGTCACAGCTTGTATCTGTGTCTGTTAAACTAACATAGCAGTAAAACAGACAGCAAAACCTAGTCATTTGGCTAAATGGGAGTGAAAGTAGACCTGGTCAAAACTAGTGAGAATCGGAGTTCTAGACTAAAATGGAAATATCTAGAATATGTCCTTTTTATTTCCTTTGGGTTGCATTTTATGTGTATGGGTATTTTGCCTGCATGTAAGCATGTGTACCACATGTGTGCTGTGCTCTGGGAGGATTGAAGAGAGCCTCATCCAGTCCCAAGCAACTCTCAGCCACCACGTGGGTACTAAGATTTGAACCCAAGTCCAAGAGTAGAGCATTTGGTACTCTTAACCTCTGAGCCATCTCACCAGGCCATAGAATACATCTTAAAGGAATAAAAAGATATAATTTTCAACCACAGAAATAGAATCAAATCAGACAAAGATGCGTTTGTAACAAATCAGATGTTGGGATGTAAGTGAAACCTCTAATGTGTTTAAATGGACATGAAAATAATCAAGTAGGAAATTTAAACAAGACCTCAGTAACTATGCTGCTCAGTAAATCCTGTCCTTAAAGATAATAGGGTAAGTCTCCCCCTAGGAGTCCCCAGTTAGTGTCAATAAAAACAAGGCATTCCCAGAAGGCAGGAGCAAACACAATTCTCTGCATACTTATATTCATGGTCAAGCTTCTCACCATCCCTGCCTCCCCAGAGGTACTAATAAAAGAAGGATTTTCCATTCCATTTTTTCATTTCAGCATAAGCCCATCGAAGGGTAATCTAATTACAACATTCTGTCGCCACTTGCCTTGTAAAACGATCGCTTGCTGAAGTGACAGATAGAGAATATTAATTATAGCACAATCGAAGGTTGGCTGTTATCTGTTGCCATCTGGCAAACTCTGTAACTGTAGTCAGATTTCTGTCTTCTACCTCCCTCCAAGCTCATGTGTCAAATGCAGCGAGTGTTTTCCTGGTCACCAAGCCTCAGCTGTTCTTTTCCTATCCAGTCAAAATTATTATCTGTCCACTAAAAAAGAAACACTTTCATGTAGCATATTTAAGAACAAATAAATGTATAAGAAATTTCAATTCCCACTGATGTGGTCCTGACAGTGGGTAAAGGTGCTTTACCAAGTCTGACAACCTGAGTTCAATCCCCAGGTTAAAGGAGAGATTCAACTCCCATGTGCCCATGCACATATTCACACATATTCTTTTTTAAAAGTAAATAAATGCTTTTAATCCCAGCACCTGTAAGGCAGAGGCAGGCAAATCTCTGTGAGTTTGAGGCCAGCCTGGTCTATAGACACAGTGAGTTCCAGAACAGCTAGAATTACACAGAGAAATATGATCTTGAAATAATAATAATAATAATAATAACAATAATAATTTAAATAAGTATAAAATAACTTTTAAGAAAATAACCATTAGTGTCACTATAGGTAAAATTCAATGCGCTCCATGCTGTTAACCATTTTTTATGATACTGGCTCCTGTAACTTATTGGCATTCCCCACATATCAATGTCTTAGTAAAGTGTTCTTTTTGCCTGTCAGTAGTAGGACATAACTAAACAATCTTTGACAATATATTAATGCCTACTAATCTAAAATTTAGTCAAGGGACAGAAATGTCATGAAACCAGCATTTGTCTTGGCAGTGGCGTTGAAGCTGTTAATATGTATCATGTGCATGTTCAGGGGTAAAATACCATACACTTAGGATTCAGCACTGAGCCCCTGTTCCTGGGTAGCTATTAAGCTTACTGGTTTTGCTTACTTCCCACTTCCAGGTGGATTTTTGAAGATGAAGAAACACATCAGCCCTGCAACGCTATAAGACCATGCTTGATGGGGAGATGTGTCAAGGCCTTCATGAATGGCAATGAGGTCCTTGCACATCAAAATGGTGAGCACCGACAACCTGCACCTCCCCCATCACCACCGTCTCATCTTCAGCTGTTCCTGAAGATACTGAGGAAGAAAACAGCAGCCCTCTATGACTCCCATTTCCTAGTGCATGAAGACATGCCCAGAGAAAACAGAAACCCACTTCTCAAAGCTCCCTCTGAGTGTCTATTGCCATAATCATCTGGTAAGACCTACTCCTTGGGCATAGGGAAGCCCATGAAAATACTTGAATCAGGATCTGCCAGCTCAAACAGGAAGCCTCAGCCTCCTCGGGGTGACCATTGTCGTAAAGGATGGTACAATGAAGTAGACAATAGAGTCACAAAACCTGTATCTATATTCTGAATTTTCTACTTACTAAGTAACATTAGGAAAATTACACTCAGGATTGGCAAGATGGCTCCATGCGTATGGGTGCTTGCTGGCATCCCTGGCACCCACAGGGTTGTAAGAGAAAGCAGACACACAATTGTCCTCTGACCTCCACATGCATGCCATTGTACTTTTGTAAAAAAAAAAAATGTAATAAAAATATTGATAACTCTCTCTTAAGATGTGTATGCATCTAGAATTCACTTCATAAGTTGTATGAAATCACCTGCTTTCTTCCCTGCACTAAGGAGAATCAATGTTATTTCACTGGGTATGAAAGGAGCACAAAGGAGCCTGTCTATAAGTTAAGGAGGTTATTTGTAATTGAAAGCCAACCAAGCAGAGACAAGGAACCCCTTTCTCTAGCTCTGATACAAAACTTCTTTCACTTATGGCCATCAGAGAACAAGCTGAGTGTTTGTTGTCTAGTATGCATAAGGGTTAATCTTTATTGCCAACTGGCCTGTATTTGAAATCACCTTAGAAATAAGTCACTGGGCATGTCTGTAAGTGCATTTTTGAGAAAGATCTGACTGAGGAGGGTAGACCCACCCAGAGGGAAGTTGGCACCATCCTATGTACTGGAGTCTCAGAGTTAATAACAAGGAAGAGGCCACATGAACATTGATCTCTGCTCCTGACAATGGAATAGACATTACAACTGCCTCCCACTCTCCCCTTGCCATGCTGAAGCCCATTCTCAACCTGTAATCCAAAACAAACTCTGTCTTCTTAGGTGGTGTTTGTCAAGGATTTTGTCTGAGCAATGAGAAAGATCACTATTACAGTACAAAAAAACCCAACCAAACAAAAAAACGTACACTACACCTTTCTAACTTGGGCCTGGCAGAACAGCTCCCTAAGAAAAATCGTAAGAGGAAGAGGAGGCATTTTCTGACTTTAGTGAGGTGGTGACTCAAGAATATACTATCATCATTCACAATCAGACCTATGGAGCTGGCTCCAGGAAGCACACCCCAGGTACTCACAGAAATCTAGACATTTGCCATGAATGAAATTGGGACTTCAGATGTGTGCAGTAATACAGGCTCAACAAGACCATCTAGACAAGAAGAGGAGGAAGAGGAAATATTTGATATTGTTTACATGCATGTTGATTCAGAAAACAGAGGGAAAATAAGGAATCATAAACAAGCTGTAGGTAACCTATATCCATGTTACCCCATTAAAAAACATACATATGTGCCCTGTGTGGTAACCTTTAAGTCCCAGTACTTGGAAGGCAGAAACTGAGGCAGATGGATCTCTGTAAGTTCAAAGACTACAAAAGGGTGCCAGACTAGCCAGGACTACATTTGTGAGATCCTGTCTCGAAATAACACCAACAATAACAAAATCTACTGATAGTCAATGTGAATGACAATTGAAAATTGAATTCTGAGTGTCAAATAACCCCAGCAAAAAAAAAAAAAAAAAAAAAAAAAAAAAAAAAAAAAAAAAAAAAAAAAAAAAAAAAAAAAAAAAAAAAAAAAAAAAAAAAAAAAAAAAAAAACTTACAAAAACGAAGCATGATTAATGTGCTGTGCTGTTGTCGATTGAGTTTCAGGGATCATAGTTTCCCTGACTTCTCTCTCATCATTCATGTGTTCCTTGCTATTTCCTACATGACTTCAAGGACTTGGAGATAACTAGAGTGGCAAAGGAATGAAGAAATGACAGATGGACAGAAAGTTAGGATCGGCTAGACTAGGATCTCTGATGAAGAGGCCCCCCCTTCCCCCCCACCCCCCCTACCCCCCGCAAGGAGGCTGGGTCATTCCATACAGAGAACAAGGAGCTGGGCTTATTACACACAGAGGCGGGGCTTATGATAGACAGCTGGATCAAAGAGACAAGATTATCTAATCTTCCTAGGAGCAGTCTCTGTAGGGGAATAGCCTCAGTCTGTAAATCTCTGGGGGTGACAAGAAATCGAGTGGTGGATGTTTTCTACATACATGTCAACACCTACACCTAGACCTGAAGGGAAGACTCGGACATTTCCCTCTAGGTCTGAGGCTATGGTCCTTGGCATACTGGCACTAATGTCAACAGCACATGTTCACTCTGGACTTGACACACTCAGAGTTCCTCCACTCCCTACAGCTAGCTCCTCAGACACAGTTACCGTCAGGGCAGGGCAGGGAAGGTACACTGCAAAAGGCCAAGGTCACTATCCTGCTATTACTCCTGAGAAGGTTCAGCTGGTACCAAGTGAGCAGTACTGCATACAAAACATTGTTCTAAACACAAATCACAATGCAGAATAGGGCAATGCCACAGAGAGAGGAAAGTTTTTTTTAAAAAGAAGAAAAAGAGCTACTTACAGTAACCAACTAAATTACAGACAGTTAAGTGTTCATCAGCAGACGAAGGAATAAAAGAGATGGCTACACTGCACAGTGGAAGACTGGGCAGCCTTTAAAAAGACCCAGGGAGCCTTGTCATTTGTGACAACATAAATAAACTGGAGAACACTGGGCTGAACACTGAGCGAAGAGAAACGGGATGTGTGTCGGTGTTTATGTGTGGAACCTGAGCCAATCCTCCCATATAAATAAGTAAACGCATATAGCAGAGTAAAGTAGTGATTACGGAGGCCCCAGGATGTGGAAGATGATTCCCTCTTCAGGTACAGAGGAAGTAAATGTGGCGCTACTGTGAGTGTTTGAGATCTATTATGGAGCATGAAGGATACAGTAAGAATGGGGTATACAAAACTTCTATGAGTGTATTAGGGGTTTCTAGAGAAACAGAATCAACTATATCCAGATATAGAATCATAAGTCCACATATGTAGATATGCATATGATACAAAGAAATGGATCTGCTTATGCTGACTGCCTAGAGGTCCCCCAGGGAGTGGATGGTAATGCGTTTGCATCAGAAGGCTGACGGGCAATACCCACACTCTCTGGAAGAACAGAAGCTACGCACATGTCCTGGCTTCCTTGTCCTCTGCATTTGTTTAACCAGGCTCCCAACCCACTAGTCTGTGCCACTCATCTTTAGAATGGGTCTTCCCAGTTGGAGTCACTATCCTCTTCGACACATCCTCCACAGACACACCCATAGGTGTGATTCACCCAATCCTAGACATCTCTCAGCCCAGTCAAGGCAGCAACCAGGACCAAGCATCATAGAGAGGAAGTTTCAAGTGTTCTTACTACAGAAAGCATTTTTTTAGAGCTTATATACATATAATTATATACACCTTTAGTCCCAGCACTTGGGAGGCAGAAGCAGGAAGTTCTCCGAACTCAAGGCCAGCCTGGTCTACAAAGCCTACTTCCAAGGCTACACAGTAAAGTCTTAAAAAAAAAAAAAAAAAAAAAAAAAAACGCAATTACTTTTCAGTGTTGGATATGTTCATTCATTTGCTTGACATAATTATTCCACCCTGGAACCTGATATCATTTTTCACCCTGTAAACATATTCAATTACACATTATCAGTTTATTATAGAACTTTTAATAATTAAAAAGAGAAAAGTTTAAAGTCAGGCGTGGTGGCATACACTTGTAATCCTAAGGAGGAGCTAGACTTCAAGGTTAGCCTCTGCTACAAAGTGATTTTGAAGCCAACCTGGAGTACATACAATCGTGTCTCAAAATCTCAAAAGATAAAAGAGTCAAAGTGATGGGAGAGAGGGAAATGTGGGAGGAAAGGAAGAAGAGGAAGCGGTGGATGAGAGAGAGCCATGGGTAACAGCTCCAGAATGCCTTCCTCAACAGTGTGTAACATTGACTTGGAGAGACAATCCCTGTATGTGCGTGTCATCTCGAAGACCTCAGCGTACCCACGGACCCAGCAACAAATGTTTTTTCACTGATGTGTCTTGGCACCTAGCAGAGGCAGTAACACTTACCAGCACTCATCTGAAGTTCCTATGAATTCAAAAGCGGACAGCCACTGAGAGGCCAGAGCTAAGAACACGACAACAGCAAGACTCACTCCTGGGCACATGTGAGCTGTGCCATGAAGGTTCTGAAACTACAGGGAACATTCTAGGGACGAGGTCTTGCTTAAGAAGTAGAAGCAAAAAGCAAAAAGTGATGTGTGAATCCTCTTTATAATAACTTGAGTTGCTGAGGTTAACATCATTTGACTTAGAACCAATTAAATTTCTTTTCCCTAGAACAAGTGTGTTTTTGCTCTTTAATAAGATTATGTAAACAAATAGCTTTCTCTTAGCACACTGGACAGCTACTTGGGGTTTTAAAAAGCAGCCAAAATGTATTTACTATTAAGACAATACCATCTACCCCCCAAAACGTTCCTGGATTTCAAATTGGCTTTGTTATTTTTTATGACAGAAAATAAGAATTCAACAGGGCTTTGATATGTTGTTATTGAACAGTTCTAGGAGGTTCTAGCCAGTCACTTGTACTGGAAACATCCTGTTCTTTATTGAATTTGATCCACAAATCCTTCTGAGAATCTGTCAGGCGTCATAACACAATTGCAGATTCAGCAAGAATAATGAGGAGCAAACAAAACTGCTCATTGTTCCTGTGAAAGAGTTCATTTGGTTTTTAACCTTTAGCTGTTAAGGCAGAGAGAACATTTATGGCAAGTCATTGAAAATCTCTGTTCCCTGGAGGTAAGGAGAAATCAACGTACCCAGTTACAAAGCTACAGAAGAAGGTTTACAGGAAACAAACTACAGGCCACATTCACTTTTGGCTTAGGGACAGGGTTTCTCAGAGAGCAGCAGGGCACATATTCAACAAGCCAGAGAATGACCTAACCTTCTACATCTTTACAGTAAGAGCAAACATGGAGCTGCTGCCAGATACTAATATTGTAAGAATTGGAGGAGTTAATCCCAGAGAGTTGAGTCAGACATATTCACTGATTCTTGCCTCCTTTCGCCACTGTCAAATAGAACCTACCAATAATCACACACACACACACACACACACACACACACACACACACACACACACACACCGCTAATCACAGTTATGCTTTCAGGGAAGCTCACTGTGTTAACAAACATCAAATCAGCTAAAAATATCTTCCTCTTTTTCTAGTCTATTTCTCATTTGCTAGATGTTACAGCATTCTGCAGGGGTGTGAAATCAGTCTTCTACCCCTCCCACCAAAGACCAGTGTAGATACCAGACCACCGCACTGCACCCTCTGTGGACAGATGGATCTGTCAAACACCTCCTTCATTTGCTTTGGGTATAACCTATGTCTACAAAGTACCCTTCCTCAGCACCACCTTTGCTGGGTCCTACAGCTTTGGACCAGTGGAGTTAACAAAGTTACGGTCACTTTTGGACACATTGGGGGTTGGGAGTATGAAAACAGCCCTCTTTCCATAGCTGCTCCCTATGGAGCAGGACTGCATTAGCCAGGTTCTACAGAAAACCTACAATAGGTACATAAAGGGAATTATTATGGGAGTTGGTTCTGAAGACTCTAGATATCAAGGTATCTCACAATATGCATCTAGATCTGGAGAACAAGGAAGCTGGAAATGTGGTTCAGTATGAGTCTGAAGACCTGAAAACCAAAGAAGCCAATGCCCTAAGTCCTAGAGTCAAAGGGACTAAGAATTAGAAAGTCCTAAGTCAGGAGAGGACAGACACTCCTCCCCGACACTCCTGCTCTGCTCAGGCCTCTGATGGCCTGATGAGACCATGTAAGCTGATGAGGACAATCTTTTTCCTCCTCAGTTCACCTCCTCCAAGAGTAATCTCTGCCAGAGGCAAGACAGACTCACCCAGAAGCTCTCTAGTCTAACACAGCCATCCTGAAGACTAGGGAACACTACCTTGCCACCACTCCAGGGTCTGCCCAGACATGTGTTCATAAGGAAGTGCAGCAGGAAATACACAGAGGTGATGGATGCCTCTTTCCTTCTCTCAAGATGAGCTCTCTTTCAGGAAATGCTTTTACTCCAAAACTAATTGACTTCCCTAGGCCCTATTCTGATAGTGCCTGAGACTGTGCACCAGACCCAAGCTGAGACCCCATCACATCAGCATCCTTACACAGACCACAAAACAAGTCATGTGTTCAGCCAGTGAACTTTACAGGAGTCCCAGTAGAAACAGGCTTTCTGTGTTCCAGATAAAAAAACATCCTGCTCCTTAATTTTTTGGTTTCTCATAGCTCCCAGATTAGGTTCAAAATCTTCTAAGGCAACACCCTATCATAACCTACTTCTGTCCTTATTGCCTTCATCTCATTATTAACTTAAGGTTTCTTAGACTTTGTTCATGTTTGATGCCTCTCTTCTCCATGGGAACATCCTCCTATATGCTCGACAGCACCAATGCAGGTATGATGATTAACATGTAGACTTGATTTCAGGTGCTGCATTCCCTGATCATTGGGCAGACAGTCCTCCATAGTCTATGCAGCTCTGAACACCACTGAGGTCACCATAGAGTTAGCGCCAATCTTCCTGACATCACTCCTACTTTTAGAGACTGTGTCTCTCACCCATGCAAATTAGTCATGTAATACTGTGTAATAAATAGCCTCTAAGTTTGCTATATAAATACATATATGAGGAAGCTGAAGAGATGGCTCAGTGGTTAAGAGCACTGGCTGCTCTTCTGAGGACCTGGGTTCAATTCCCAGCATCTATATCGGGCAGCTCATACCTGTCCATAACTCCAGTCCCAGGAGAATCTGACACTCTCACACAGACATACATGAAAGCAAAATACCAATGCACATAAAATAAAGTAAAAATAATAATATTAAAATACATGTATGAAAAATGTGTTAACTAACAACTGTTCAACTCTGGGGAGTTTAGTATTTGTATAAAATATTACAAGCTGCCTATAACAGTTTATACCTAAAATCTGAGATCTTTGAGGGTGAAGGGGGGAGGATCAAGATTTTAAAACTAGCCTCAGCAACATAGTGAGTTCAAGGGCAGCTTGGAATACATGAGATGCTATAGGGGCAGGGGAGTAAGAGGTAGGGGTTAAAAGAAAAAGGGAAATGCCCCAGTCTTTCATCACTTTAAGTTCAGAAATGATTGTGATGTTTACAAGAGCTATATAGTAACCTGGACAACTTGGAATGTCTTGATCTAAGAATAGCATGTCCTAGGCATCCCACTGCTCACCAGCTCTGCAGCTGTTTGTCAGCTTGGCACACATACAGACAGCTTTCTCTGCTACTGAAGTTGAGCAACAAAAAGTGTAGATTTTCTTTGTTTGAAACTAACGATAGAAGTGGAGCATGACTTTAGTTCCAGAACTCAGGAGGCAGAGGCAGGTGGATTTTTGAGTTTGAGGCCAGCCTGGTCTACAGAGTGAGTTCCAAGGACAGTCAGAGATACACAGAGAAATCCTGTCTCAAAAAAGAAAAAAAAAGAAAGAAATGATAAAAGAAATCTAAGAAGTTATAAACAGTTTCTTAAAAAAATTATTAAAACATTCCTAGTACACACAATTAACAATTTAATGTTTCATTGTATTGCTTTGCCTTTTCTTAAATAAAAGTTAAAATGTTCTAGATAAGCCTGGAGTCCCTGGAGTGTATAGATAGATAGATATAGATATAGATATAGATATATGCAGTTTTGTGAACCTTCACACTCCCTCTATGAGCTTAGTGCATAATCCAAGTTCCAATAATTAACACTTTCAGATCTGTCACCCAGGCTAGGACAGCCCAGTAATGTTTCCCTCTCTCTTCTCTGAAAGAGTTTTATAAATATATATATATATATATAATATACACATACGTGTGTGTGTGTGTGTGTGTGTGTGTGTGTTTTATGGTGGTTGGACCATTAAACTGTAAGGGTCTTTTGGCAGTATGCCAGAATAGGTTTATTTTATTGTGTTGTTTAATATGTTTGAGTCTTTCACCTACATATATGTGTATATACTACATGTGTGCCTGGTGCCTGTGGAGTTCAGAAGACAGTGCTGGATCTCCTGGGAGTGAATTTCCAGATGATTATGAGCCATTATGTGGGTGTTCTTTACCACTAAGCCTTCTCTTCAGCCTCAGAAGAATTTTTAAAGATTTATTCTCTCTCTCTCTCTCTTTCTCTCTCTCTCTCTCTCTCTCTCTCTCTCTCTCTCTCTCTCTCTCTCTCTCTCTGTGTGTGTGTGTGTGTGTGTGTGTGTGTGTGTGTGTGTGTGTGTGTGTACATACCCATGCCCACAGAGGTTATAAGAGGGTACTATATCCCCTGGGTCTAGAGTTACAAATGGTTGTAAGCTGCAATGGGAGTGCTGGGAACAGAACCAGGTCCTCTTCAAGAACAGCAACTACTTTTAATCACTGAGCCACCTCCTAGGCATGCAATTTAATACTTTCAAATGGATTTACATTATATTAAATTTTGTAGCACCTCAAAACATTTCACAAATAGTAGAAAATCTGAGATGTTCTATCATTATGCTGAATAAGGAGTCACGGACCTTGGCAATAATTCTTGGCATCAAGACATAAAACATCTTCTATCTGCTAGAATTTCATCAACAATAGGACATCATGAGACTCTATCTGAATTTCTCAAAGAACTAGGGAAATTTGATACCACTTGATTATGGTGAAATCCAAACTGGATCATTCAATGGGAGCACAGATGAATAGCCTACTGCTCCTAAAATTGTAGGGCAGCTGCTCTAGAGTTCTCCTAAGCTACAGAGTTTCTAAGATTTGTCAGGAAGTCCTGGTTGGCTTTCAAATTTAGTAGGTGTTGCAAACATTTAGCATCTAATTCCACCTATAGATAAAACATGAAGTTCCTCCATAAATCACTTCCTTTCACCAAATCCCCCCACACCCCACTAAAGAGGATTTTATCATGGGAATGCAGCTATATAACTCAGGGTCAGGTATACTAAGGCAGGCAAATGTGCCCATTCATTCACTCACTTCAAGCTTAGCAGTTTCCCTGCATGGACCTCTAACTCTATGTCCATCTTGGTTTTATATGTCCACCTACTGTGTGTAATGTATTATTCATAGGAACTATTTTATTATATTCATCACTACATTGACTATGTATTTACTCACAAAATTGTACCCCAAAATCATGTTCTATGTGGTCAGTTCAAGGGATTTCAAAAGTACTTTCTCTCTACTCAATTTTTATTGGCACACTCACCCTCTAAATTACCCTGACACATGACCCCTATTACAACAAGCTATTTTAGTGAAGTTTCAGCACCTAAGATAAAACAAATTACAGCTGCAATAAGGCCCTGAACCCACAGATATGTTCATTTGAAATCTGCTGGAAGAGTCTTTCAGAATCACATACCCCTGAAGAGATGCCAGAATGGTGGGTAATGAGAAAAGGTTCCAACTTCCTACAGAAAGGTAAATGCCAAAAATAAATCTGAAGCCAGGCATGGCGACACACACCCTTAATCCCAGCACTCAGGAGAAAGAAGCAGATTGATAGTCTCTGTGAGCCCAAGGCCAGCCTGGTCTATAGAATGAGTTCCAGGATGTCCAGAACTATGAGAAGAGATGCTATAGAAGAGATGCTATCAAATATGACACTAATAACCAAAAAACCCTTAAGGATATTGAAATAATGTGGAAGTCCTTAGGGAAAATTAACTAGGCAGCATGATTGTACTAACAATAGTTCATAACAAGGTTAATTAAGATTTTTATCAAGGGCCAGTGAGATGGCTCAGCAGGTGGAAGCTCTTGCTGCCAAGCCTGCCAACCTGAGTTCTGTCCCCAGTCCTGTAAGTTATCCTCTGGCCTCTACATAGGCCCTGTGATACATGTGCACACTAAATAAATAGATATAAGTAGATGTAATACCTTTTTAAATACTGAGGTTCTGTTTGTTTTCTTTTGTGGAGTTAGGGAATGAAACCACAATCTTGTGTATCCTGGATAAGTACACACACACACACACAGAGTATTGTAAGAACTATTTACTGGCACTTGACTATGTTAAAGATTAATATTTATTAAGAGGTTATATAAACACTCACTGATACAAAATTGAACCTTAAGGCAATTCTTGGAGAACTGAACTGTCCCAAGCAGTGGCAGTGGCAATTCTGAGAACAAACAGGAACAGCAGGCAGCTGCAACCCGTCTTTAAGGGGGCTGGCCACGCCCCTAAAGGGGTCCTTAAAAATGTCAAAGCCATACCTAGGTCTTGCTCAAAAGTACCTTGAACCTGCTACATCTCACCCTTTTGTCTAAATAAAAAAGTTTTAAACCTATGTGTAAGACTATATGCAATAGAAATAATTATAATGTAATGTCCAGAAGAGGGACAGGCAATAACATAAACAAGGTCAGACTACAACTAACAAACAACAAACGTAAGATATATCTTAAATGTCTAGAATATTGGTAAGTGGCAATATACAGAGATTACTTTAAAGCTGTTTATTTTGAATGATATGAATCTAATACCTGAATGTTCCTAGCTAAGATATGAGATGGTAGTAACCTTAACTATCTAGTCTTCAGCCCCATCAAAGACCTGAGAAGGAAAATATATTACCTAATAAGCTGAAAGCAAAGAGAGTAACTTCCAAAATTTAGGAGAGCACAGTAACAGTCAGCTGCCTGGACAGTCACCTACAACTTTTTTGTTAAGTTGGAACATCTACCTTCTTTGGCTACAGGCCTAGGATATCTGACAGATCTCTTCAGAAGCAGGGTATTTTGAGAAACCATCTTATGTTGTCTTGGCAGGTTTCAGCAGGCTTTATCTTTTATCTTGCTCATCTGGATTGGACAGTGTGCTTCCTGTCAGCAGTTGAGGCAAGGGCAGTTTTTTTGTCCAATAGGCCATTGTCTGCCAAAGAAGACAAACTCCTTGTGGAGTGTCCTTGATGCCCAACACCATCTCAGAAAAGGAATAGTGTGATACCAGGAGTTATCATGTCACTCATGGCCAAATTCTGAATAACAAAACATTAAATGTAATATTCTCTAGGTCTATGAAGTGGTTAAAGACTCTTGTCTATCTGACACATTCTACTATATATCTGAGAAGCCTAAACAACATGACTATTACATGGCAAACCTAAGTAGCTGTGATCTGTAATTCTTATCATCTTAAAGGCTGAAGTTTACATTGCAAAAATAGACAATCTATAAATGGATGTACAGGTTCTGAATAATGTCTTCAAGTATGGCAATCATATAAACATTACACAAAGGTAAATGTACAGTGTAAAATGACAACAGTATCCTAAATATATATCATTATACAAAATATCTAAACAGAGGTATACAAAATATCTTAAACAGAAATAGAAAATATATACATACACATGTATATTATGACTAGTATAATTAAACAGGTAGAAATTGCATAGTGGAAATGACAACAATATGTTTATTATGCACTAATGTGAAAAACATTTTAAACAGAAGTAGAAGCATGTCCAAAATATGACCATTACAGATTCAGTTTTGTATCAATATACAAATTATCTTAGACATATAAAATAATTATAGATTTGAATTTATATCAATATACAAATTTTTTTCAATCAGACATATAAAATAATTTCACATTCGTATCAATATACAAGAATCTATATCAGTGTAAATTGTCTATGGCTCATAATTAGCTAATAATTGTTTACAGGTAGATACAATAATCTACCTATATCTGTCCTATCTACTCCTCTTTCTCTTTTTTAAACTGCTACACATAGCTTTCAGCATCTTTGGTGCCCAAATTCTAGATCGCATGTTCTAGTTCCCTGTGATCTCATGCAACATGTTCCTTTCGCTCCAGTATTTCCCATAAAATGTTAGCTCATCCTGCTTAGCGCATTTTAATATTTCATTAGCATATACTAAATACACCTGACAATGGGCTCCAGTATGACGTGTAGCGTGATGGGCAGAGGGATCAGCACTGTGGCCTTGCTGTCTAGCCAGTTAACTTGACGTTTTTGCTTCTCTATAAAGTGGAAGTTAGAGAAGATAATTATTTAAATTACCTACAGAGATACAGATCCAATAAAATTGAAGATAGGAATAATTTCATAAAGTTAAAAATAAAGAGAGATTTCTTTTTTAGCCTAAGTTATGTAGTTTTATCACTAAATTTAATTTTTTACACTTATATTATCATGGATAAGTGAAACATCCTCCCTCTCCTCTCAACCTGCTCACAGGAACAGCTTTTTTTACTTAAAATTTCTGTATTTTTCAATTTTTAATTATGTGTGTTTGTGTGTACACACGCGCATGCAGGGGAAGAAGTATCTGATCCCACTGAAGCTGGAGTTAGAAGCAGTTGTGAGCCATAGAACATGAATAGCTCGACTCTGGTCTCCCAGGAAGAGCAGTAAGTGCTCTTAACCGCTGAGCCATCTTTCAGTTCCCGTACAGACAGTTCTCATTCATTCAGATGTGTCCTCTGATGCACCTTTTTGTTAATTTTCTCTGAATATAAGGCATTATGTCATCAGTGAATAGTTATGCTGAAAATCTAAATTCAGCCAGACAGAGGTGGCACAGGCTTCTTTTTTTAAAAAAAAAAAAAAAACAAAAACAAAAACAAAAACAAAAAAAGACTTTATTTATTTGCCTGGAACTGGAACTACAGACAGTTGTTAGCTGCCATGTGGGTGCTGGGAATCAAACCCGGGTCCTCTGGAAGAGCAGATGGTGCTCTTAACCGCTGAGCCATCTCTCCCACCCAGCACAGGCTTTTAAACCAAGCACTTGGGAGGCAGAGGCAGGCAGACCTGAGTTTGAGGCCATCCTAGTCTACAGCGTAAGTTCTGAAACAGCCAGGGCCACACAGAGAAACCTGCCTTGAAGAAAAGAAAAAGAAAACCTGAGTTCAATCACTGAAACCCACATGGAGTAAAAAAAACAATAAGCTCCAAAATTATCCTCTGAGTGGCATACCCATGCCATGGCATACCTGCCCTCACCACAAACAAAATAAATAATTAGTAAATAAAAAAAAACTGTGTAAGTGATTTTAAAAACTCATAAATGTGTACAAGTCAAAAAGACAAGTAACAAAATATTAACATTAAGTAACATTGTTATTTTCTGCTTATTTTTCCCTTGGTAACAGGCTCTCCTTTCTCAACATTTATACCTATTGTTTTTGTAATTAAGAACTTCATGCTATTCACAGGGCCTGCATAGGTTTGTACTAGGTTCTCTGTGTTGTAGAAGATTATTTTAACTAGGCAAAGATGTGTAACATTTGTTTATGCTGCAGAATATTATTTTATGTATAAATGAGTGTTACTTTTGTTATACATTTGTTTAACGATGTAAGAATGTGTGCTTAATTATAAAAATATGTGTTTCATTTGTTTCACCTTGCCTGCCTAAGGCACCCGACTTAGCTAATAAAAAGCTGAATGGCCAATAGTTAGGCAAAAGAGGGATGGGCCAGGCTGCTGGACAGAGAGAATAAACATGAGAAATCTGGGCTCAAGAGAGAAGAGAAGGAAGAACAGCAGAAGACAGAAGGAGGGCTCCCAGGACAAGAAGTCAGACAGATGCCAGTCAATCAAACAGACAGAGGAGCAACGAAATGATGACTCACAGAAGGAAGGCAAACAGTCTTCAGGCAAAACAGAAAGAGAAACAGGTTAATCTAAGTTATAAGAGCTACCAGATGTGCCTACGCTAGGCCAAGCATTCATAACTAATAATAAGTCTCTGTATCATGACTGGGGAACTGATGGGTGACCCAAAATAAAAGGCCTGGTACACCTCCGCATATAGATTATGGCTGCTTCCAGTTTAGTGATTTTATGGGATTCCTGACCTGCACCTTCTCTTGGGGCCTTTTCCTTTTGCTTGTTTGCCTTGTCCAGCTCCAAAGTGATAGGTTTTGTTTTATCCTATTGTATTTTATTTTGTTATATTTTTAAAAAGTAAATGAATGAATGAATGCCTAGCTACTAAGTAAGGTAAAGGTTAACAATTGAGCTGTCATTTATACCTGCTGAGAGACGGGAATCAGTTTTCTCCAATAAAGTAACCCTAGGTATACTAACCACTCCAGGACAAGCCTCATGCTGAGGAGTAGTTGACCAACATATAATGGAATCCGTGTGTGTGTGTGTGTGTGTGTGTGTGTGTGTGTGTGTGTGTGTGTGTGTGTGTATGTGTGTGTGTGTGTGTCTATTTTGCTACAGTTACTTAGGTCTTGGGGGGGGTCATGGTTTGGGGAGATTGTTACAGGGGGTTGTTATATTGGCTTTTTGTTTATTTTTTGAGAAAGAATTTAAAGTTGGGTGGGGAAGAGGAAAGGATCTGGAAGGATGGGGGGGTGTCATGTTATTTACAAATGTTAGTTGTGATGAGTCACACCAGAAGCACCCCTGTCTCACCCTCACTCTTAAAAAACAGAAATGCATTTGGTTAAAAAGTTTGTGTGAAAAAACCTTCCGCTGTAATTTCAGTCTGCTGTGCCCAAATTGTCTATGGAAATTTATTCTGCTAGTTAAAAAAAAAAAATGACAACAAAGCCATAGTTTAGTCTCTGAGAACCATGTCAAATATTCATGAAAGGAAGTGCTGGCTTTTGTCAGGGATGAACTCTTTTCTGTAATGAGTTGAGGCACAAATGTCTTTGAAAATTTTTTTTCTCTAAAGTTTTTCAATAATTAGTAGAACTGAGGTTTTTTTTTTCTTTTTTTAACCTTTGAAGAGGGTTGCTAGATCTCTATCCCTGTCTGCTACTCTTTGTAACTTATGTTTCTTTTAAGGTTCTGAGATTTTAGGACTTATAAGAGCTGTAGGATATGTATATATGTATGTATTTATGTATGTGTTCCCATTGCATGGCCCATTTTGAAAAGAGAAGTACAATAAATTAAGTAATACATTATAAAGTTTGTGGTGAATATATAAAAGGGGAAAAATGAATTGTTTATAAAAGGGGAATTAGTTTGGATTTGTTTCTTGGAAAAAAAATGTCTTTAATAAGAGAGAATATTGCATATGCCAAACCTAGGCCAGTGAATAACTCATAGCAAATTATAGGCTAGCCTTGACTACATGAGGCTCTGCTTCAAAAAGTAAGTAAATAAAAATAGAATCATGGGGCTGGAGAGATGGCTCAGTGGTTGAGAGCACCGTCTGCTCTTCCAGAGGACCCGGGTTCGATTCCCAGCACCCACATGGCAGCTAACAACTGTCTGTAGTTCCAGTTCCAGGCAAACACCAAGGCAAGTAAATAAATAAATAAAGTGTTTTTTTTAAAAAAAAAATAGAATCATGTCACAAAAATAATTAAGAAACAAGAAATGTATCAATCAAAGAATGTGATCAGTAAAGGTGAGATCAGAGTGACTGGCATGCTACTGTTGTTTAGTATAAATATATTAATATATAATAGTATAAATATAATATATAAAATATATTAATGTCTCTAAGTATTAAAACCAGAATCATGCAGAGAGACTGAAAGAGGGCTTTACAGAGTCAGAGTCTGGTAGAAGCCTGATGTAAGGAAAACTTCCATGAGTTTACAAGGGTGGCCCCAACTAATAATCCTGGCAGCAGTGGATGCATACCCTGAACTGGCCATCCTGTGATCAGATCGATGACTACCTCAGCTGTCATCAGAGAGCCTGCATCCAATGATTGATGGAGGCAGATTCAGAGGCCCACAGCCAAACATTGGGCCACACTTGGGGAGTCCTGCTGAGGAGAGGGAAGGATTGTAGGAGACGAAGGGGTCAGAAACATCACAGGAAAGCCCACAGAAACCACTAGCCTGGCTCACAGGAACTCTGCTCTCTTCTCCTCCCTCCCCTGACTCTTGCTCAGATTATAACCGGCATACCAGTCTGACACCTAGCCGGAGGGAGAAGTGAGTTTGAATGTATCAGTGTCTCCAAGTCAGAAAAATAAGCAGAACCTAAACACATACACACACACACACACACACACACACACACACACACACACACACATGTTCTTCCCTAGATCACCTAGAAATCAGTAAAATAAAAAATTGCTACAAGAGATTCTTTGTTATTGCAAAAACAACCCATTTAAGAATTTCTCTCCCACCTGCTTGTAACCTTGTATTTCTTTTTGTTTCCCCATAGACGCTCTGAGAAATGGTGTGTGCTGCTTTATAAGGCTTCCTTTGGCTTGTATTTTCATTTTTATTTTCCCTAACCTTGCTATTTCTCTTGGCAGGTGCCAGCATTATCTGACTTACCCAGCCACAGACGGTCCTCACTCAAACCTAGGCCTATGACATATGGTGAGGTCCAGTGGATTACATTTCCACAGAGGTCCCCATAACAGCTGTGTTCCTTAGATCAAACACTAAGAAACACAAGCCCTTATGTCTTCCTCAGGACAGAAACATCCAGAACCCTGGATCAAGTTCAGTCATGTATGTCAGCAACCCCACAGGACTTCCCGTGCAGCAAATGCACATGTCATCAGAAGAGTTGCTGAGATATGTCATGACAGGTGTCAGTGTAGGAGAAGGAGGCTTTCACAGGGAGGGAGCCTGCAGGAGTCAGGAGAGATCACTGGGATCCTATAGAGCTGCAATTACAGTCAGTTGTGAATCAAAAGGTCTGGGCTCTGGGAACCAAATTCAGGACCTCTGCAGGAGCAGGAAGCACTAGGCTCTGAACCACCTCGCCTGTCTGGCATTCATCGTGCAGACCTTTCCTTGACCCAGCCACACTCTCTGCTCCATACATCTGCACTTCGATGGATTTCTTACAACACAGCATTGTAGTCACTTGGTTGCACCCCTTTATTATAAGACATGATTTTCCAAGAGCAGAAGGTGGCTCTCACTTATCTCTCTATCCAGTAATGTTGATCATATAGTCCCTGTTTTGTTTTGTTTTGTTTTGTTTTGTTTTGTTTTGTTTTTTAATTATCCATTTAACAGGATTGAGTACTTAGTATGTGCACTGGATTAGGTTTTGGGAACAGAGCAGTAAGCAATACCCGAGTCTTTCCTGCCTGGGTGCTCACAATCTGTTGAGGATTCCAAATAATTAAAATAAATATGATGTGTGTGATGACAGAGATGAGGACACTGGGATCAAACAAAAGGGACTCATTGAGTGTTCAGAAAAGGGCTTCTAGACTAAAGGATTCTCCCTGGAAAAGCAAAGAGTATCTAAAGCACGATAGACATTGAGAAGGAAATAAGAAAAGCATTCCCCAGTAAGCAGGACAAGTTTGGAAAACATAACAAAGGAGGAATGAAGGAAAGAAGAGAGAAAGGAATCAAAGGATAAAAGGAAGAAGAGAGAGAACGAAGCAGAGAAGAGAGGGGAGGGGACCACCTTGTCTTGTTATACTGGCCATACTTCTTGTTCCAGGGAAGGACCTCATTGCTACAGGTCACCTGCTAGTCTGTTTTATTTTAAAGCTCATTTCAAAATATTAGATTGTATTTATTTTTATTTTGTGTGTATGATGTTTGCCTGCCAGTATGTATGTGCACCATGTACATGCAGTATCTACATAGGCCAGAAGAGGGCATCAGATACCCTGGAATGGGAGTTACAGGCAGTTGTGAGGTGCCACATGTGTGCTGGGAATTAAACCCTAATCCTCTGGTAGAGCACCCAGTGCTCTTGGGTGGTAAACCATCTCTCCAGCCCCTGGAAAATCATAGACTACCACTTAGCTGAAAAGAGTGTGTAACACCAAGTTCTAGTCCTCTTATTCTATACACATGAACAGCAAAGTACACAAAAGTTATGAATCACTGTTTTTCTTTTATCTGTCACCTTGCAAAACATTCTCACCCCCGACCAATCAGAGCCTCGTTTTACTTGAACAGGCCCTGAGGTTACAGTGGGATTAGCAGCTGACGGAGTAGGAGCCAGGCCCTCTGGTGACTCTCAATGCTGCTTCTCCTGTCACACCCTAGCTGGCTACCCAAGTCACACCAGCAGGAACAGAGCCAGCAAAAGGTGATGTCTCTTCCAAAACCTCTTCCAGAACACAAGAGCACTCTGACACCTGATAAGGGCTGACCACTAACCACCCACAGCCCACTTAGGAGAACATTTGTGCTGAGTGACACATTTGCCAGCAGCCTGGGGAACATTGGAATGACAGGAGCCTGCTTAGTCTTCATTTGATAGAGTTGTAGGTCATCCTTATTACAAAGTTTTAGAAAAAATGTTAATCTTATCTATATGGACTGTAAGGTGTTTATAAAAGTTTCAATGTAAAACTAAAACTCTATGAACAGCTGAAAGCCATAGCTGGGCTTGATGGTATAGGCTTGCAATTCAGATGACTCGTATGACGTGAGGCAGGTGGATTTCAAGTTGAAGATGTGCCTCATCTTTGAGTGAAGTCAAGGCCAACTCAGGCAATTTAATGAGGGCTTGTCACTAAATAAAACAATTGGTATAAAAAAATTCAGTGTTCAAGGAAGCGGAGGTCAACAGGAAGATTAAAAACTCAATTAAAAAAAAAACAGGCAAAGAACATAAGCAGGCAACTCACAAAAGACACATGGACATGATAATTATCATTGTTAATTGATATGCACAATAAAGCAGTGAGATAACCTTTCAACTAAGCAGATTTATAGACACTTAAACGTCTAACAATGGAAATATTGATAGGCCAATAAAGTCCTTTATTTTTTAAGGGAATCAAACAATGTGTAGCAAAGCTAAAGAATGTTCTATGCTATGGAAAGGATTCCACTCCCACATATATAGTGTGTACATAAAGTAACATATGTGTAGAACAGTGTATATTAGAGGAGTCTGAAGTATACTTTGCCATCAAAACAAAAAGCACAAGAACTCATATTTGGAATGTTATTACTCTCCGATACCATTTCTATTCTTCTATTCTATTCTATGCTAGCACTTGAGAGGAAAAGACAAAGCATTGTGTGCTGCAATAGTGATGAGCCAGCCAGGGCTACATAGCAAGACTCTACTTAAAAAATCAAATAGCTGCATTATGTTAATACTCATATAAAGCAACCATTAAAAAAAGAATGGACTAAATGTAAGATCCTGATAATGGTGGCCACAGGAAATGAATAGAAAAAGCATAAGGACTTCAAATTCATAAAGCTCTTTTTTCTTATTTTCTCTTCCATCCCAATATTAATTAAATGCTCTAAAATTCTTTACTTCTTGTTTCTGAAGTAAATACTAATAGAAGCAAACTAAATAAGCAAATCAATAAACGTTGAATTGGCAAATGCATTAAGGAATGAAGAAGGTAGCCCCTCTGGCTGGAATAATAAGGTGTTCAGGCAAACATTACTCAATTATATTCTAATGGCTAATGGAATCTTGCTAAGAGTCAGATAGAGGACTGGACAGGATGACTCTTTTATATACTCCTAAAAATAGCATTTGATGAGTCAAAGGAACACTGTTTCCTTGGACACCTTTGTTTTGATCACAGTGTCAGAGCTCAGTATTTGAGGGAAATGGAGTAAGCCCATTGGAACGCAGCCCTCTTTAGAAGCATACATGTTGTAAACACCATCCTGAGAGGAACTCCTTACACATTTCACCATGAGGAGGGAGTGTCATAGAATATTGTAGCAAACGGAAGTATTCTAACTGTGAATCTTGATGGCTTAAGGTCCCTCATTGTCCCTTCCCTCTTCAAATCCTGTGAGGGGACACTCACCACCTGCTAATGGAAAATTATTATTTTGTTAGGCAGATCTCATGGGAGAAAACTGTTAAGTTTTCCTAGGCTCAAGTCTCAAAAGACAAGATGTCTCAAACACCACATCTGCCATTTCAGCTAAGGCCTGGGGGCCTGGATTTTATAAATTGTTGGGTTCATTTCAACAAAGTGCTTGCATGCTTCAGGAAGCTGTCACACGGCTTCTCAGCATGCCGTGCAACTTTTAATGATCCGTTTATATAACCTCTGCCTGCGGCTGTAAAAGAAGCCTAGGCCCTGGATTTGCAGGATGTTTTATGAGGCTTTGTTCTGCTTTGTCCAAATTTAGATGAGGAGTTAATTAAGCATAATCTTAATTCTTAGCACATCACCTTCATCGGTCCGTGTTCATCCCTCTCATTTCTATCTCATTTTCCCCTTTATTTCTCCAAAGTTCACCACTTATGACAGACTTCCTAACATTATGTCTATCTTTAGAAATTCAGTGTTGCACTGACGCCTTGGTCCATTCCTTGTCTGTCACTTATAAGATGTGTCTCTTTTTGCATTGCCTCCAAGCTTCCATTTTGTTTTTCATTGACCATGTGTTAATTACCATCCTCTTATGCAATAGTTGTTACTGCTGTTGATGAAAAATATTTTATATATTATTTTCAAGTGTGTTCTTATTGGCTGAGGGAAGAGCAGTGTGTGTTCTTAGAAACTGACCTCGCGTCTAGACATCTTGCCAAATGTAGATGGATTTTTCTTTGGGCTACAAACTCACAAAAAATAACATAGAAACTTATTAATTGTGAAAATGTGGCCTATAGCTTAGGCTTGTTCCTAACTAGCTCTTATAACTTAAATGAACCCATTTCTATTCATCTACCTTATATTATGTGGCTTTTTTCCTTTTGTTCATTTTGTATGTCTGACCCCCTCATGTCTTGTTGGCACCTCTTTGTCTCATGATTATCTCCTCTTACTTCCTCTCTCTGCCTGGAAGTCTGGCCTACACCTCCTGCCTAGCTATTGGCTATTTAACTCTTTACTAAACCAATCACAGCAATATATCTTTACACAATGTACAAATATCCCACAACAATCCAACATTTAATTTGTTCTAATAGGTAAGCATGCTGGGAAGCCTGGGTGTGCTGTCTTTATATCACATTTTTACATCATTTATGCCTGTTTGTTTTAGCACTAGCCAAGACCTACATCATGCTGGATGTAATATAATAATCAACAAGGGTATTCACTGCCCTGAAAGACTGTTAGGAAACCTAACATCCACCTTAAGGGACCACTTGGTACATTTTGAAAAAATGTATGATGTGTGTGAGAGAGAGAGAACACCCATGTGTGTACATGCCACAGTACATGTGTGGTCAAAGGACAACCTACAGGAATCAGTTTTCTCTTTCTAGCACATGGATCCTTGGTATTGAACTCAAGTTGTTAGTCTTGGCAGCAAATGCTTTTAGCTGCTGAACCATCTCAAACCCAGTGAGGGGCCTCTCAAATAGACTATGATAGAGCCACACAATGGTGTAATGCACAGCTACAAAAGGAAATGATGAAGACCTCCATTTTTTTTTTATTTTGCTGTGGAATACTCCTAGGACATAGTGTTTAATTTTTTTAAAGGTTAAATCATAAAATAATTGTTTCTTTTTGCTTGCTTTATGAGACAGGGTCCCACTATGTAGCCTTGGCTTTCTGGAACTTACTGTGCAGACCAATCTGGCCTCAAATTCATATACCTACCTGCTTCTGCCTCCCGAGTGCTGAGATGAAAGGTGTGCAGCACCATTCCCAGAGAATGAATATCTCATAACAGCTCATAAGATTCCAAACCCCATGGCTGTTTTTGAAAGAATAAGTTGCTAAATTTCTTTTTCTTTTAATGTAATAAGAGGTGCTGGTGGGGGGGGTTGTCTCAACACACATGTGCTAACCTGGAATGGGACCAGGAGCTGGGTTGTCTTCCATTTCACTGTTAAACCTAAGAATCCACAATTGTCCAATTAAAGCAAGCTGTATTGGGGTGTGCACCCAGGACTGGCTAGCCCACTACCATATATTGGGACTTGAGAGGACAGCCTCTGCTGGACTCTTGATGTCCTTTTCATAGGAGAGATAAAGTGTTCACTGGGGAGTTGGCTGTTATACGTTGTTAGAAAAGCACAGTGAAAGGGAAGGAACAGAGTGAGGATATTGTATCCTGTGAATGGTAAGAGTTTGGTGTTTACATCAGGTCTAAGAAATGGAAACTTAATCCTGATCACATATAGAAATCCTAACTTTCAAGGGCCTGTCATGGGACAAACAGAAAAACTTCCTTAGCTGAGAACAGAACCCTTAACCTGCAAGATATATTGTGCCTGTTTTGGTCACATTAACAAACAGTGGGGGAGAAATACGGGGGCTGTGGCATGTGACCGAGATGACAAGGTCACGTAGCAACTGAGTTGAAGGCTGCCAGATTTGCCTCTTGCTTTCTCCCAGGTCGGTGACACCACACAGCACTAAATGGTTCATATGGGCTATGAGGTGTTTGCAGCCCAACCTGGGAGAATACGGCACCTCTAAAAAAAAAATGTACAATTTTAAGATAATTAAAATTCCAGGGTCCTGTTGTCTTGTGTGGTAATCCAGGATTAGGGTGTAAAGGCTTCAATAAAAACCAGTGGTTTAATCTGACCCGAGGAAGATTGGGCTTCTGGTGGCCCAGGTTACCTAGCTGCCTCTCGGAACCCAGCATTGCTACATGGAGTACAGGCAGACTTCCCCAAGGGCTCTGAGATTTGAGATCTCATTGGATGCACCACCCACAGAGTGCCTGCACCGAAGGGAGCCAGGTCTCCCCTAGCATTCTGTAGAGCCAGAACAGTCAGAGTGGAGAGACATCAAAAATGTCAGCCCATCTTCTGTGTCTGATATCAGGTATCAGGAGAGAGGGGGAGAGGGGACAGCAAGGCGGCTTCCTCCTCCGTAAGAGCACGAATTCGCAGTTTCACGACCGGAAAAGGAAGCGAACATGAATGTGATTTTAACAAATCTGCCTTGAGAGGGAATGGAGGGGCCCAATTTGGAGAAATCTGGAGCCACTAGAAAAATACAGCCGTTCTTACACCCCTTATTAATTATCGCGATGGTAAGAACACGATTCCGCTGAACAAAGTCCCTGAAGGCTTCTGGTTATTTTCCAAAATTTTTATCTCAACACTGCCACCAAGTGGTCAGTGCCCCTCACTTCTCAAACCTCGGCCCTCACAGCTGAGCTGTGAGCAAAGCTGTTTAACCCTGGGTGGTAGGGGTCAAACTTCTCTGCCTAGGAAAAATGTCTATGGTGTATTATTGAGGGGGGGTGTGTGGGATAAGTTATAAAAAGGTATGTTTACATCCATACACATGGATTATATGTATGTATGTGTGAAAACTTTTTCATATGTGTGCATGCTAAAAAGAAACTGACACAGGGCTGAAGATATAGCTCAGGAGTAGAGCATATGCCAAGCTTGTCATGAGGCCTGGGATCTCAGTTCCCAGGAGCACATGGGGGGGGTGTTATTAATATGGTTGGGCTGTAGTTTAAGCCACCAGGCTTGGGGTAGTGTTTTCCTTTAGGAAATGAATACACTAACCATCTGTGACCAATACACTCTTGCAAGCGGGTGGGCGAAGCAAGGAAGTAACAAAATATTTCTAAATCCCATCAACCAGAGATAATGATCACCAATTATTTAGAGAGTCAATCTCTCTCTCTCTCTCTCTCTCTCTCTCTCTCTCTCTCTCTCTCTCTCTCTGTGTGTGTGTGTGTGTGTGTGTGTGTGTGTGTGTGTGTGTGTGTGTACCAGGGCTTTATGGATGCTGCATGCGTGCCCCACCCCAGCTCCATCCCCAGTAGATTCTGCAAGCACTGGAAAGAATTGGGCATGTGGGAAACCTTTCCATCAATTTCAAATCCCTGCAGGCTGGACAAAGGCTAGGAAGCAGAAATTGACCATGCTGAGAGACAGAGAGCATGAAACTAACCTGAAACAGGAAGACAATGAAACAGAATGTCACCAGGGCTGAAAATATATTTTTTTTCACTTCAAAATATGACTAATATTTCCATTGGGTCAAAATTGAAATTACACTCTTGACAGGAAATGTTATTGCTATGACAATAAAGCACAAATAATTATTAATCTTCACCATAGAAGATGTTTCTGGCATTGTGCTTTTAAAGAGGAATGATCACATTTTTCAAATTTGATTGTTAAGTGTCAGTCAGTCTAATAACATATAATGGCCCTATAGCTAAAAAAGTTTTTAGGGTTTTCCTTTTCTTTTTTCTGTTCAGTCTGGAAGGCATCAGAAGGCTGGCCTAGATAAGCCGAGAGCATATCCCCTTTGGAATAGGGTAGCTTACAGTCATTAAAAATAGTCTCCAGATCTTGATCTGGACACGCTTACACCCCTTGGAAATATTTCTTCTGAAAATGTGAGTTATCTTTACATCATTCAAAGTATAAGGATGCATCCCTGGGGCAAACTAGAGGTCTTGGCATGGAGGGGAGTGAGTTGTTCTGTTTGAGAACTTAATATTTTATGATTGCTTGACTGTGCTGTTAAAGGCAGGACCCCTGAACAGCGGATGACATTAGTCACTCTGGGCAGTAGACCCTCAAATCGTTCCTTGCTGTCAGAGTCTTGCTGACACCTGAATAGATAAAGTCTAAATCATGCACAAATTAAAAGGTTTAGCTGGGAACAGTGGTGCGCAACTATAATCCCAGAAATCCAGAGGATGAAATAGGAAGTCACAAGATCGAGGCCAACCTGGGGCAGTAAGGTGCACTAAATATTAGGGTCTGAAAAGTGCCCAAGCAAACCAGCAGGATTAGACCATTCACTCTCTTGCAAAAGACTAATAGAAATCTGGGCAAATGTGCAGATCTACAGGGCTCAGCCCAGGAAGCCATGGCATTCTCTGAGATGCTGGAAGGCCTTCCACAGTGATAGGACATCCTGGGGAGTGACATGCCATGCCATTGATTTAAAAAAAAAAAAGTTAGACAAAGAGGGTTCAGCGGAAGATGAGGACCCCCATGGAGAACTCTTTACTTATAAAGACCATGCATTCTGGAATAATTCATTAGCAAAATACAGTCGAAGCATGCCCCTGTTTTATGGAGTGGCTTACATGTGCTTCTACATCACTCTGGGCTTCCTTTATTTTTGCATCTTCTCCTTTGCTGTTGACACCAAAACAACTGGTTATCTCAGATAACAAGGGAGGTGACAAGATTGTGAAACTTGAAATAACTGAGGTGTAAGGAGGGAATGTGACACCAAGTCAGGAGGCTCAGCTGTCGCACACAGAGCACAATAGCCCCAGATATTCCCAGAGGAGCAGTGACCTGGAGCACTCAGCTCTTGATGGCCATTTACTTATTCCTCCCTTTCTTTCAGGCCAGGAAATGAACTAAAACAAATGTTCTCTTACCCCAGACTCAGCAGCAGCAGTCAGAGTCAGGACTGCACATGCTGGTGCTCATGGTGTCTAGAACTGGGCTCTGTGTTCTCAGGGCCAGAGAACCAGAAGAGGCCTCTACTCGGCCCCTCAGTTCAGTCTGTGAACTCCAACTCTCTCTTTTCAATCTTTCAATGAAGAAGTCTCAGAATTTAATACAGTTGCACCTAAGGGATTGTGACTAGCATTTTCTTTCCTTTTTTAATATTTACTTTTTAATTATGCATACAGTATACAGAAGAGGGTACCAGATGTCATCATAGATGGTTGTGAGCCACCATGTGGATGCTTGGAATTGAACCTGGGTCCTGGGAAGAACAATCAGTGCTCTTAACCTCTGAGCCATCTCTCCAGCTCCATGACTAGCATTTTTAATAGCTGCCAAGAGTTGTGAGAAGTTGCCCAAATCCAAAGCTCAGAGCTCTTTATATTTGGTGTGCATGTTTGGATTCATATATGCATGTGTGGGAACAAATTCACATTTATATGTAATTTACAAGACACCTAGTGTTTTTCTCCATGTCTGTCCATTTCCTTTGCTTAGGCAGGGTCTCTCACTGAGTCTGGATCTCACACATCAGCTAGTCTAGCTAAGCCCTTGGCTTGGGGATTCTCTGTCTCCATCTCTCTGCTTCTCACCCAGCTTTTCCTTGGGCTCTGAGCATCCAAACTTACACTTTATGGCAAGCACTTTACCCACTCTGAACCATCTCCCAAGTCCCAAACTCACAGCTTGTCTCTCAGGTTCCTGGGGATTAAGATTAACTCATTAGAAGGCTGGGTACCAGCAAGTCTTGTACTCTCAAGTGGTTGTATGTAAACACTACTTAACTAAGTTATAACAAGACTTGGTGTTCAAGTTCAAATCCCTTTCTTTCTAATAAGACCTTTGAGTATCTAGATAAGGACTTTTTTTTTCCTGGTGGCACTGAGAATCAAACCCAGGGTCTTACACATGCTAGGTAAGTGTTCTACCACTGGGCCATGTCTCCAACCCCCAGAGTTTGGGGGTGTTTCTGTTTGTTTGGAGAAACAGACTATGTCCGGGTCAGGCCTTGAGCTTGTGATCCTCTTCCCTTAAACTCCCAAGGGCTGGGATTGTGACTTAGGGTTTCTATTGCTGTGAAGAGCTACCATGACCACGGTAGTTCTTTTAAAGAAAAACACTGGGGTATCTTACAGTTCAGAGGTTCAGTCCATTGTCATCATGGTGGGATGCAGGCAGACATGGTGCTGGAGAAGGAGCTGAAAGTTGACATCTTGATCTGCAGGCAGCAGGAATTTTAGACATACTGGCCAGACTTGAGCTTCTGAGACCTCAAAGCCCACCTCCACAGGAACACACTTACTTCCTCCACCAAGGTCACATCTACTCCAACAAGGCCATACCTCCTATGGTACCACTTCCTACAGACCAAATGTTCAAACACATGAGTCTACAGGAACCACCATAGATCATAAGTGTGCGGCATCAAGCATGGCTAATGATTTTTTAATCTTACAATACAAAGAAAAGACATCACAGTTGGGTCATTTTTCCTTTCTGCCCACATTGCTGGTTTTACTATTTCAGCAATGGTAGACAATACAAGTGTTATAATTTTCCATGTCAGTACATCATACTGGATACAAATACAGGCCCAGGACTAAGGAAAAGAGGACCTAAACTTGATAGAGTTATTTTACTTCTTTAAGCCTTATGACCAAAGGATACATAGAAATGTCTCTTACTTCCTGACCCAAGCACACAGTAGGACTTATTCTATTCTACACCCCTATTAAATTTGGAGTGCACATTTGATTTGCTTTGATCAGTGAAGGATAAAAGTGAAACTTGTCAGTCCTGGACAGTATTTAAGAACCAGGATGGTGTTTTCATGTTTTCCTTTTTTATTCCATGGCAACTGCACTGGCCTATGGTCCAGAGGGACAACTGGAAGCAGTCTCACAATGGGATGACAGCATGGTTAAAACTTAAATCTGTAATATTTAAAACAATAAGGTATTTAGTATTGTTTGTTATGGCAGCAGAAGCTAATCCAGATGACTGATACAGCCATCGCTTCCTCATTTTTTTAGTGAGAATGTAATTTTATATTCTTAAGATATTGTAAAGCTTAAATAATGCATTTTTTAAAAAGACTTAGTACACTACCAGACACATATGTCTTCTGCAACAATAAAAACTCCTAGAGGGCTGGGGGTGCTGTAGTTAGTAGAGTGCCCACGGTTAAATTCCCAGCACCCCATAAAACCAGGTACAGTGACTCATGGTGATCATCCTAGCACATGGGGAATGGAGAGAGGAGAATCAAGGTAATCCTCAGGAGCTCTGCAAGTCCAAGGTCAGCCTGAGATTCATGAGACTCTTTTTTTTTTTTTTTTTTTTATTGTTTGAAACAGAAATTTATTCTCAGAATAATGCACAAAAGCACGGGTTGGGGCTACTGTTGGGAGCGTCCCTCCCCTCCTCCCTCTCTTCTCTGAATACCAGGGAGAACACAGTTGAAGGAAACATGCAATCACAAACAATGATCAACTCTAAAGACAAAAGGTTTGGTCCAAAAGAACTCAACATAATTAATCCAATTATGTGAACAGCTTCACTGAGTAGGATTAAGATATTGCAGACGTAGTGTTTCCACAGAATGGCTGGCT
>PVIH01010292.1:0-47279 GCA_004025045.1 Sigmodon hispidus
GGTTGGACAAAACTGGATTTGGCCAGGAGTGGTGACTGATCCAAACATTATTGGATCAGTGGGACCATAGGACTGTCTGCTCCCTGCCCAGCGAAGGGATGGGGAGTTGCAGAGAAGAGAAATGTCAAGATGTGTTGGGAGGGGGAAGGGACCTTGAATGAGGATATACAGGGATGGGAAAAAAAATTTCAGAGGGAAATCTGAACACATAGTAAATATATGTGTAGCAATCTTATTTGCATTACCACCCTTGATATGCCATGCTTGTGATTCTTATCCTGTTCATAGTTATTGTTAACTTTTCCTCATTTTAAATTCATGTTACTTTTTCTGTTAAATACAAAATAAAGAAGAAAAAAAAATTATTACAGTTCCACTCACAGTGGATGAGAGAGGCAAAATCTCAACCCTGAAGGTACATATATTCCAACTTCTAGAATCATAAAATTAATTAGTAAACACAGAAATAATAATAATAAAAAAAACTAGAGTCCAAAACCTTAAATAAACTACATTTAAAAAATGTAGTTAAGAACTAAAAAAAGAATTCTCAACAGAAGAATTACAAATGGCTGAAAGTCACATGAAAAACTGCTGAAATTCTTTAGCCATCAGAGAAATGCAAATCAAAACAACTTTGAGATACCACCTTATACCTGTCAGATTGGTTAAGATAAACGACACAGATTACAGTCTATCATGGAGAGGTTGCAGAGCAAGGGGAACAGTCTTCCATTGTTGGTGTGAGTGTAAACTTGTTGAGCCACTCTGGAATGCAGTATGGTAATTTCTCAGAAACCTGGTAATTAATTTTGCCAAGGACCCAGAAATACCACTATTAGTCATATACCCAAAGGACTCACATTCATACTCCAAAGGCATTAGCTCAACTATGTTCATGGCAGTATTGTTCATAATAGCAAGAATATGGAAACAGCTTGCAGGGAAAAGTGTGTTCTGGTCGGGTTCCAGTTCTGGAACCAGGGGCTGTCTGTTGAGACTCTCCCCACACACTCTGTAGCAGACAGATATAAACTCTTTGTGCCAGGGTCCCCCCAGCTGCTGCTGAGGGAATTTGCACAGCCTCCTTCCTCTAACTAATCAACCAGAGAAGGACTGAGGACTTGAAATCCAGTCCCCTGCCCAGAGATGAGGTAGAGATTGACGAGACCTTTTATTCAGAGGTAACAGGAGACACACAAGCCCACGTGCCACAATTGACTAGGAGACACATAATAATGAACCACTGAAGACATGGGCAACACCAGTGCAAAAATATATATAATAATATAAAGAACAACAAGATAAATCCAGAAGAAAGTGGCGGTCCTACAACTACAAGACCTGAACTAAGCAATGAAGAGGAAACAGAAGGAAACAACACCAAAACTTCCTTTATGATAATCATCGAAGCTCTCAAAGAAGACATGGAAAAATGCCTTTAAGAAATAGAAGAAAATACAAACAAAAAATTGGAAGAGATGAACAAATCCATGAAAGAAAACCAAGAAAAAATAAACCAAAATCATGCCAGGTGATAAAAACTGAAATAGAAGCAATAAAAAAGGTACAAAATGAGGCAAAGATGGAAATAGAAAACCTGAAGAAAAAAGCTGGAACCACAGATACAAGCATAACCAGCAGAGTTCAAGAGATGAAAGATAGAATCTCTGAAGTGGAAGACTCCAGTAGCTCAAATAGATATATCGGTCAAAGAAAATACTAAAACCAAAAAAGCCATAACTCAAAATGTTCAGGAAATCTGGGACACTATGAAAAGACCTAACTTGAGAATAATAGGAATAGAAGAAGGATAAGAATACCAGCTCAAAGGCACAGATAATGTTTTCAATGAATCATAGAAGAAAACTTCCCTAACCTGAAGAAGGAAATGCCTATAAAGATACAAGAAGCTTACAGAACACCAAATAGATATGACCCCCCCCCAAAAAAGTAAGCGTGCCACATTATAATCAAGCCACAAAACATACAGAACAAAGAAAAAAATTTAAGAGCTGCAAAAGAAAAGGGCCAACTTACATATAGGGAGACCCATCAGAATAACACCTGACTATTCAATGGAAACAATGAAAGCTAGAAGGGCTTGGTCAGAAGTTATACAGATGCTAAAAGAGCATGGCTGACAAACTAGAATACTATACCCTGTAAAATTATCAATCACCATAGATAGAGTAAACAAGATGTTTCATGACAAAGTCAGACTGAAACATTATCTATCTACCAATCCAGCGCTACAGAGAGTATTAGAGGGAAAACTCCAACCTACGGACCCCAGATGCACCCATGAAACCACAAACAATCAATAATACCACAAAAGAATACTCCAGAAAAGGAAATACAAACAAGCTACCACCAAAAAATGACAGGAAATATCAATCAGTGGTCACTAATATCCCTTAATATCAATGGACTCAATACTCCTATAAAACGTCACACACTAACAAGATGGATACAACAACAGAGGCCATCCTTCTGTTGCCTACAAGAAACACACCTAAAACACAAAGATAGACACAGGCTTAGAGTAAAGGGTTGGGAAAAGATTTTCCAGTCAAATGGTACTAAGAAACAAGTGGGGCTTACCATCCTAATTTCTAACAAAATAGACTTAAAGCTAAAAGCAATTAAAAGGGACCAAGATGGTCATTACTTATTCATCACAGGAAAAATTGGTCAAGAGGAAATTTCAATCTTGAGTATTTATGCCACTAATATATGGGCACCTACCTATGTAAAAGATACACTGCTAAAGCTCAAATCCCATATCAATTCTTACACCCTAATAGTGGGAGACTTCAGTACCCCACTTTCAGCCCTGAATAGGTCAATCAGACAGAAACTCAACAGAGAAATAAGGAGTCTAAATGAGGATATGATGCAAATGGATTTAATAGATATCTACAGAAGCTTCCACCCAAAGGCAAAGGAATATACATATTTCTCTGCTCCTCATGAAACTTTCTCCAAAATTGACTGGCATAATTGGTCATAAAGCAAATATCAATAGATACAAAAAATGAAAATAATCCCTTGTAACATATCAGACCACCAGGGCCTAAAGTTAGAGTTCAACAACATCAAAAATCAAAGAAAGCCTTCCAACAGATGGAAACTAATCATCACTCAACTGAACCATCTCTGGGTTAAGGAAGAAATTAAGAAGGAAATCAAAGTCTTCCTAGAATTTAATGAAAATGAATCCACAATGTATCCAAACTTGTGGGACACGATGAAAGCAGTCTTAGGAGAAAAATTCATAGCGCTAGATGCCTACATGAAAAACCTAGAGAAATCTCACAATAGATACCTAACATCTCAGCTGAAAGCCTTAGAACAATTAGAAGCAAACTCCGAGAAGGAGTAGACAGCAGGAAGTAATCAAACTTAGAGCTGAAATCAATACAATCGACACAAAAAGAATAAAATGAATCTAAGAGTTGGTTCTTTGAGAAAGTCAACAAGATAGATAAGCCCTTAACCAAACTAATCAAAAAACAGAGAGTGTTCAAATCAACAAAATCAGAAATGGAAAGGGAGACATAACAACAGACCACCAGAAAATCCAGAGAATTATCAGATCATACTTTGAAAATCAGTATTCCACAAAAATGGAAAACCTCAATGAAACGGACAGCTTCTGGACAGGCACCAGCTACCAAAATTAAATGAAGATCAGATTAATTATCTAAACAGGCCTATAATCCGTAAGGAAATTGAAGCTGTCATTAAAAGCCTCCTCAAAAATAAAAGCCCTGGTTCAGATGGTTTCAGTGCCGAATTCCACCAGACATTCAAAGAAAAATTACTACCATTATTCCTTAAACTATTTCACACAGTAGAAACTCAAGGAATATTGCCAAATTCCTTTTATGAGGTCACAATTACCCTAATACCCAAGCCACTCAAAGACACAACAAAGACGGAGAATTACAGACCATTTTCCCTCATGAATATTGATGCTAAAATTCTCAACAAAATTTTGGCAAACCGTATACAACAATGTATAAAAAATATCATCCACTAAACCAAGTAGGCTTCATCCCAGAAATACAGGACTGGTTTAACTTACGAAAAACCGTAATCGTTATCCATCATAGAAAGAAATTAAAGGAACAAAACTGCATGATCATATCCTTAGATGGTGAAAAAGCCTTTTCAAAATCCAACACCCCTTTATGATAAAAGCCCTGGAGAGATCAGGAATACAGGGAGAATATCTAAATATAATAAAGGTGATTTACAAGAAGCCGACAGCCACTATCAACCTTAATGGAGAAAAACTCAAAGCAATCCCACTAAAATCAGGAACTAGACAAGGATGTCCTCTCTCCTCTTATCTATTCAATATAGGTCTCGAAGTTTTAGCTAAAGAAATAGAATGATAGGAGATTAAGGGGATACAAATTGGAAAAGAAGAAGTGAAGCTATCTCTATTTGCAGATGATATGATTGTATATATAAGTGACCCACAAAATTCTTCAAAGGAACTGCTATGGCTAATAAACACCTTCAGCAATATAGCAGGATACAAGATTATCTCAAAGAAATCAGTAGCCCTTCTATACACTAAAGATAGAAGACCTGAAAAAGAAATAAGGAAAACATTACACTTCATAATAGCAGCAAATAGTGTTAAATACCTTGGAGTAACTGTCACCAAAGAAGTAACAGACCTAATTTACAAAAATTTTAAATCACTGAAGAAAGAAATTGAAGATTATATCAGAAAATAGAAAGCTCTCCCATGTTCCTCAATAGGTAGGATCAACATAGTAAAAATGGCAATTCTACCAAAGGCAATCTACAGATTCAATGCACTGCCCATCAAAATCACAACACAATATTTTTTGGAGCTTGAAAGAACAATACTCAATTTCATTTGGAATAACAGGAAAGCCAGAATTGCCAAAACAATTTTACTTAACAAAAATACCTCAGGAGTTATCACCATCCCTGATTTCAAGTTATACTATAGAGCTACAGCAATAAAAACAGCCTGGTACTGGCATAAAAACAGACTTGTGGATCAACGGAATAGAATTGAGGATCCAGACCCAAAAACCTATGAACACCTGATTTTTGACAAAGAGTCTGTCACCCTGTACAATACTCAAATCCAAGTGGATCAAAGACATCAACATAAATCCAGCCACTTTAAACTTGATATAAAAGAAAGTGAGAAATACACTTCTACAAATTGGCACAGGTGACCACTTCCTAAATATAACACCAGTAGCACAGACACTAAGACCAACAATCAATTAAGTGGGATCTCCTGAAGCTAATAAACTTCTGTAAAGCCAAGGACTCTGTCAATAGGACAAAACGACAGCCTACAGAATGGGAAAAGATTTTCCTCAACCCTACAAGTGATGGAGGACTGATCTCTAAGATATATAAAGAACTCAAGAATCTAGATCCCAAAACTTTGAATAACCCAATCAAAAAATTGGGTTCAGATCTACAAAGGGAATTCTCAGCAGAAGAATTACGAATGGCTGAAATGCACCTGAAAAAGTGCTCATCATCTTTAGCCATCAGGGAAATGCAAATCAAAACAACTTTGAGATACCATCTAACACCTGTTAGATTGGCTAAGATAAAAGACACAGTTGACAGCCTATGTTGGAGAGGATGCAGAGCAAGGGGAACACTCCTCCATTTTTGATGGGAATGTAAACTTGTTCAACCACTTAGGAATGCAGTATGGAGTTTCTTAGAAAACTGAGAATCAATCTCCCCAAGGACCCAGCAATACCACTTCTGGGTTTTTACCCTAAAGATGCACAGTCACAGTCCAAAGGCATTAGCTCAACTAGGTTCATAGCAGTGTTATTTGTAATAGCAAGAACCTGGAAACAACCTAGATGTCCCTCAACTGAAGAATGGATTAACAAACTGTGGTACATCTGCACAATGGAGTACTACTCAGTAGTAAGAAAAAATGATATCCTAAAATTTGCAGGCAAATGGATGGATTTGGAGAATATCCTACTGAGTGAGGTATCACAAACTCAAAAAGATAAGCAGAAATATACTCACTCATTAATGGACTCTAAACAAACAAACAAACAAACAAAAAGCAAAGCATGCCCAAGCTGCAAACCACAACCACTGAACAGCTTGGAATCAGAATCACCCTGGACTGACACCTTGGATCCCACTCCCCCTAGAGGAACACCTGACTCATTCTTGAGGGGGAGGGAGAAAACTGCATCTGCCAGGAGTGGAGACTGAACTAAGTAATATTGAGGCAGTGGGACTATGGGATTGCCTGCACCCTGCCCATGGATAGGATGGGGATTCATGGAAAAGAAAGAATGACCTGATGTGGTGGGAGGGGCAAGGGACCTTGAATAAGGACATACAAGGTTACAAAGTGTGACTTCTTTGTTAATAATAATAATAATAATAATAATAAAAGAGAATAAAGAATATGGAAACAACTTAGATGCTCCTAAACTGAAGAACTGTGGTATCTCTACACAATGGAGTACTACTCAGCAGAAAAAAAATGACATTCTAAAATTTGCAGGCAAATGGATGGATTTGGAGAACATACTCTTAGTAAGGTTTCACAAGCCCAGAAAGATAAGCATTGGATGTCCTTACTCATTAATGGACTTTAGACAAAAAGCAAAGAATACCCAAGCTGAAAATCACAACCTCTGAAAAGCTTGGGATCACAAGGAATTTAAGAGCGACTTCCAGGGATTCTCCTAGGAAAAGGAAATTGAGAAAATCTCCTTAGCTAATTGAGAGCACAAGGTATTTCAACCAAGAAGAGGTGAGAATAAATCATGAAGGAAGGGGAGGACAGAGTCCGAGGAGCAACAAGAAGGAAGAAAAATAAAGAGATGGAGATCTTAATAAAGAAAGTCAATATGGTGTATGAAAAAGACCAGGTGTTTGGGTCACCCATAAGAACTCACAGGATGTGCCTGCCTTGGTCTCTGACTAATAGTGAAGGTATTGCTTAGACAGACTTCCCCTAAAATGAATAGCCACCCTAAATGACATCACAGAACTTACATACAACAATGAATAGAGGTTAAGACAGAGACACATGACTGAAAACTGGGCTGAGCTCCTGGTCCAACTGAGAGCAGGGGAGAAGAGTCTATGTGAGCAAGGGGATAGGGCTTATGAGGAAAACTCCCACAGTGATGAGTGGCTGGAGCTCTGAAGAGCTCACTGAATCAAGAACAGCCACTGGGGAACCTTCAAGAAAAGGAACTAGGCCCTCCAAGGATAGGCAGCTGTCAACTCACATGGGCAGTACTTGGAGCCTTGAGGGGAGCAATCAGCCTGTGTTTCTCTGTGTGGACTGGCATTTCAGAGCCCCATCTCCTCTGAGGCACACCTAACCTAGTCATGGCAGTAGGATGAGGAAATCGGACTTGCCTGGAGTGGATGCTGATTTGATCCACCTTGGGACTTCTTGCCCCTTTGCTGGAGGGGATGGGCATGATGGATAGGAGAGAACAAGGAGATACATGGTGAGAAAGGACTGTATTTTCTAAAAGTAAATAAATTAATAATAAAAAATTCCCTGAACCCCCCTCTCCTGTGCTCATCTGAAGTGCAGTACCAAGTGGGTACTTGTCAATTTTTAGATAGTTGTGTAGACATTTAGACAGTCTTATTTTCCATAATAAATATGGACTTCTGAACATTCAGAAATAATATTCTTTTCTCTATTCATGACATGCAAGAATGACGAAGTTCACTAAATTGATGATTCAGGGATATCTAGCTGTATAATTTTCTAGATAATTGTGCTCTATTACTTTGTTCAGAAACAGCCCTGACCTTTTTATTGTACTATAGTAACTGGGCTATCTTATGACAAGATGGTGGTTGCCTGAACATGTAAATCTATTTTAAAGTGTGTGTGTGTGTGTGTGTGTGTGTAAGTAGCTCCATTTATATTAGTTACTACTGAGCCATTTCAAAAGTTATCCTTTTCATCATCTAATGAAACCTCTGAAATTCATATACCACGAACATTTAATAAAAAAAAAGTAACTGCCTATAACAGTTACATAAAACCAGGCACGGCAAACAGAACCCTGTGAAGAGGCTTTTCCTAATGTTTTCCAGGCCATCTTCAACAGACATCTGCTACTCAGGTCCTTCTCACACATAGTCCAAGATAGCAGTTACATGTTTTTTTCTTTATGGATAAATTTACCTTTAGCATATGTGATTGGGTGTGTACACTTTAGCAGTTTGTACACAGGATTAGCTACAAGAATTGTACTGACATAAAAATGATAACTAAATACATGCTAAGACAAAGTAAATGATAATTTTATTATCTGTAGAATAAAATGTTTGCTTATATTAATCAGCATTCTGCATCTGGGTAGATAGTGATGAAATATGGGACATTTGAAATTTCTGCATTCTGAAAAAAAATAAACATGTGAATAAATTTAGACTTTGTTAAATTAAACATACATATTCAAATTTCTTGATCAAATTTAAAAGCATAGGAGAAGAGTATCTAGTGTAATGAGCACAAAAATACGTTGAAGTAATGTGCAAATTTCAAAAGAAAGCAGGACAAAAGGCTGCATAAATAGTTCACAATTGAATAATTGATAAAATTTAAGTACAGTAAAATCACAATAATTATAAACAGTTTAATACTCCAGAGTATATAATCTGGAATTATGTATTTTCACAGGTGTATATGTTGTAAATTTATAATAATTATAGTAATCAGGCTGAACTTAATGAGCTTAGTAAAGTATGAGTATTTATAATTTGTATTTTCTTCATTATCATATAACCTATATTCATAATTTTCTAAGTTCTTGATACTTTAAAATTTTATCTTTATCATTTTCAAGCATGTATAATTAAGAATAATTTTCTATACCCCAGCTTAGCTACACATCACATTTTAACATGAGTGTGCTGTAATTATCCTTCAATTAAAAATATTTTCTAATTTTCAACAAGATTCTACCTATTCTAAATAGGTACAGTCTTTTCCATAGTGTGTACAGCCAGGCCAAAAATAACAAAAAGAAGTGAATGAACAGAGACTTGATAGTCTACAACATTATTATCTGATAGATTGAAAGAAAAAAATCAGAAATTTTTTTCTAAAAGTTCTGACAAGGAAATCATAAGAAAAATAGTTTCTGAGACCTAGTCAGGGATTTTTTTTCTATGACTTGTTGGCCTCATTCTCAGACAAATTTTAATATATTACTCTCTATTTGCATCTCCATGCATATTTTCTTTCTCTACTAATTACTTCATAAACATTGGGACAATAATGTAAATTCATGTTTTCAAGGCTGGTCAACCAGTTATAGACTATGTGTGGCTCTAATGACCATTGGAATAGCCTCTATTTAGTTTATGGCTCTTTTAAGTACTAAGTATACTTTATTTAGAAAAATAAGCACTATATATAAATATATAAATATAAATATATATACATATATATACATATGGTAAGCAACTAGCAGATAATTGCAAATGATTGAGAAATCTGAGAAAAATTTGATACTCTGAAGGATTTAGATAGAAATTTATGAATTACATTAGCAATTTAAAAAATAAGTTTAAATTTACAAAGGACCTCTCAATTTGTCATTTGTACCTAATGTTTTTGCTTAGTTTCTTTTAAACCTAATCTATATTTCTCCCCCGTTTTATCCATATAAAATAATCTGGTTGAGATAACTAACACATAAATATACTTACATTTCTTTCCTGTACTTTATATTCTACTGATGTCTCACACTTCTTGTCACTAGCACATATTGAGCTAATGCTTTTGGGGTGCAAATGTGCATCTTTAGCGTATATGCCCAATAGTGGTATTGCTGGATCCTTGGGGAGATTGATTCCAAGTTTTCTGAGAACCCTTTATACTACATTCTAGAATGGCTGAACAAGCTTTCACTCCCACCAACAATGGAGGAATGTTCCCCTTGCTCCACAACCTCTCCAGCAAGGCTGTCTTTTGTGTCTTTAATCTTAGCCATTCTGACAAGTATAAGGTAGTATCTCAAAGTTGTTTTGATTTGCATTTCTCTGATGGCTAAAGTTGTTGAGCACTCTTCCAACTGCTTTTCAGCCATTTGTAATTCTTCTGGTGAGAATTCTCTTTTTAATTGTTAACCTTATTTTTAATAAGGTTATTTAGGGCTTTGGGATCTAGTTTCTTTTTTTTTTCTATTGGACTGAGTATTTTATTTCATTTTTTATTATTATTATGAACTAAGAAGTCACCATTTCTATCCTTGTATATCCTTATTCAAGGTCCTTTCCCTCTCTCCACATCAGGTCATTCTCTCTTCTCCACATCTCCCCATGCCCCCCATGAGCAGGTGGGGCTATATTTTCTTGATTTCTCTATATATTTTAGAGATAGGTTATTGTAGAAGGTTTCCCAGGCCCTTTTGGGCCTGGAGGTTAGGACCTGGTCTGTGGCAGCTTTTTCCCCCAAAGAAATAAATCAGACGCTTATATTAACTTCATATTGTTAGGCCCATGTCTCAAACACATTACTAGCTAGCTCTTTCATCTTAAATCAACCCATTTCCATTAATCTGTCTGCCATGTGTCCCGGCCAGAGGCTCACCTGGATTTCTTACATGTCTCTCTTCTTCGGAGGTCAGATGGAAACTGACTAACTCTGCCCTCCTTCTGCCTGTCTGTCCTCTGATTCTCTACCCACTTCTACAGTGCTGTGCATAGGCAAAAACAGCTACTGTATTTACAGCATACAGAGAACATTTCCACCACAGTACCACACTCATTTATTCACACGCTTAAGGTTAGTACAAAGGCTTCTCCTGTTCTCCTCATGGAGACAGGATATCTTTTCCACATGGAGGTCTAGGCTCATGACATTTGTTTCTCTAGATCTGGGCCCAGCCTCTTGGATCAGCCTCATCTGCAATGAGGGCTGGACCTCAAGTCTCAGGTCTCTTGGTGAAGGAGAGTCTCAGCATGTCCTGCGAGTGGGGGTATGATGAGCTCTGATTAGGGTGGTCAAGGCTTCACTTTTTATGAAGGTTTTCTTTTCCTATCACTCTATGCACTCCTAGCCTAACTATGCCATTCATTGCTTGCCACGTTTGACACTCTTGTGACTTGTCCTTTTTGTTAGTTCTATGCTTATCACTCTTGGCCAGGGTTGCTTACCCTCAGTCTTAGATGTTCCTTACACTTCGATAAGTTAGATATAATTTGATTGTGTCACCAAGATCTAATGTGCCAGAAACTTGATCCTCACTCTGAGTGTTGACATAGTGAGACTTTTGATCTATTGGAACATAGTAGAGGGTTTCTCAGTTAGTGGGACACTGCCACACAGAGACAATGTAATTCCCATTGAGTCCTAGTGAGTTCTATGGTGGCATAGAGAATAAATGTCAGGAAGAAACATGGAGACCAGTTGCTCAGTCTCTTTGGCTTCCTGTTTTTAATCAAATCTCACCCTCCCTCACTCCTATCCTGATGTCATCTGAGGTGCTCACCTTACTAGATGATGTGTTACTTATTCTTGAATTTTAATCAAGAATTATTTTAGGTTAAAATTTTAATTATCTCTCTCTATATATGTTATATATAGATGTTTATTTATACATGAATTATTTATAAATAAATAAGCAAATGTTGAGAGTGACATGTTGCAGAAACCATAGAATAAGCTCAGGTTACAGCCTCAGGAATACCATCTACTCTGCTTGAGATGACATACCTCAGTAGTTAAAGAGCTCATAAAGTCAGCTAAACTGACTTTGCAGTAAGACCTAGGTCACCTTCTCTCTTACTGTACCAGTGATTACAAGCCTGAGACACCATGTCTGGCAATTTTATTTGGATTTTGAAGGCAGCCTCAGGTCTTCCTGGGTGTAAGTCAAGTGCTTCACCAATCTCTGAAGTTCTCAGATCTCTATATTCTAGCTTTCCAGATTGGGCATTAATAATTATTTTTCTTAATATATAAGCCAGTCTCTGGCATTTTATGATAATAACAAAAAAAGACTGAGATACCAATAATGAATTATCAATGAAAGTATTTTTATAGTACCAAGAGTACTTACTTTTCTAGCTATTTTTCCTTAATGTTTGTCCCTGCTCTTTCTTTCTACAGTTATTATGAATTTAGAATACAATTATATTTGCTGAATTTTTTTTGAGTGTCATTTAATTTTAACTTATTAACTTTTTAGTGCCACCAATCACGAAGCTATTTGTTTTCAACACTGTAAAGACCCTACCACTCATTTATTTTTGAGGGTGTTTTATCCCTGGCATCAAATGGCAGAAGCTAGCTGAAAAGATTCAGCAGGACTCTGCACTTGCAGAACAGGTTAGTAGAAAGAACCATACAGACATTGATGTAGAATTGTTTTTGAGACATTGTTATTATTTTTTTAGTGTGTTGATTAACCTGCTATTTAACATGAAATATTTTCTTTTGTAGCATTTATACAAACGTTGCTTAGACTAGATGGTTTAAACAATTGCCCAAACCCCAAAAAATAAATTTATAGTCTCCTAGAACATAAAACTTCCATGCTTTGAAACACAGAGTTTCTCTTGTGTAAAAAGTTGGTAGAATTTTACAATACAGGTAGCAATTAGATAAAATATTTTTGAAGTAATTATATAGTCATTTCAATAAAAAGGGAAACCATTGTTTTTTTAATAATTTTAATTTTAGAAATTAAAAACACAAAAAGGGTTTTGTCAGGGAAGATTTTAGTAGGCAGTTAGGACATTTGAAGAATGAATTGCAATGTGTGACTACTGTATCATCAAGTTACAATCAGACAAGTTTCATCTAATAGTCACTAACATTTAGCAACACTAGTTTTTTTCTCAAACCTAATAGAGAGCTTTGTTCTTCTAATGCTAAACAGCTAACTCTTGATGAAAATCAGAAACAGAAGAATCTACAGACATAGTAGGTATTCAACAATTCCATATTAAACACTTAGTTTATATTTACAAATTATTATGGTTTTATTCAATCAGAAGTTCAAAGCCTATTGTTCTGGTACTTGAGAGTTTTCCCAAGTACATTACATTTCATTTTCAAATTTAAAAATATGTGCAATATTTAATGCTTTGAAAATTTGGAAAGTAGGGTTCAGTGAGATAGCTCAGCTGTTAAAAGTAATGATTGTTCTCCCTGAGGTCCTGAGTTCAATTCCCAGCAACCACATGGTGACTCTCAACTATCTATAATGTGATGTGATGCCCTCTTCCAGCATGCAGGTGTATATGAAGACAGAACACTCATATAAAACATAAATTCTTTTAAAAAACTAGAAAGCTATAGAGACATATACAAGTGAAAGCTACTTGAAACACTATGTTGCTACATATATTAATATTACAATACAAACATATGGTTAAAAGCCTCATGGCCAAATGTATCTGAAAATTAAAATGCCTTTGAACTTTAGAAAGGTAGTATTATGCATTTGGTGTCTACTATATAGTGCCAACATTAGGCAAGTTTGGCATTTGATAAACTAAATCTCTTTGGGTTTTTTTTTCCTTTAAAAAAACTCATGTTGTAAATAAAAGTAAGTATTTTCAGATATTTCACATTGATGTGAATTCAATTCAATGAAATTGGATTGCACATGTGTTGGCTCCAGTCCTCCTCTCCATTTTCTGGAGATTTTGATATCACAACAGCAAATATGACTGGTAAAATCAATGTTGAAGCATAGAAGTAGACCCTGTAAGAGTTTTCAATGACTAGTAAGTCACTCATAAAATACATCTAAATATTGAATGAAGACAGGTTTGAATATTTGGGGCTATTATCAATGTCTATTATTATGCTTCCCTGAGAAATCATCTGAAATTCTTATGTTTCTTTTTGTATAGAGTATGTTTCTCTTTTCACAGGCTTTAAAATATCTGAAAGTATATTGTTTCCAGGTTCTTGCTATTATAAATAATTCTGCTATGAACATAGTTGAGCTAACGCCACTGGAGTGCGAATGTGCATCTTTAGGGTATATTCCCAGTAGTGATACTGTTGGATCCTTGGGGAGACTGATTCCCTAGATGCCCCTCAACTGAAGAATGGATTAAGAAACTGTGGCACATCTACACAATGGGGTACTACTCAGCAGTAAGAAAAAATGATATCCTAAAATTTACAGATAAATGAATGGATTTGGAGAATATCTTCCTGAATGAAGCATCACAAATCCATCAAGACAATAAGGGGATGTACTCACTCATTCGTGGACTTTAAACAAAAAATAAAGCATTCCCAAGCTGCAAACTACAACCACTGAACAACTTGGGATCTGAAGTACCTTTGACCGGCACCATGGAGCCCATTCCCTCCAGAGGAACACCTGACCCAGTCTTAATGTAGGAGTGAGGAAAGAAGATCTGCCTGGAGTGGATGCTGAATTAAGCCACTTTGGGACCTTGGGACCTCCTGCACTTGCTGGGGAGGAGATAAAGAGATGGTGACAAGGGAGTGTGACTGAGAGGGGCAGGAGGGGGAAGGGAGTTTGAACAAGAGGATACATGGATAAAAATATGATTTTATCCATAATTTAAAAAATCTGAAACTAAAAATTTTCCAATAACTGTGTTAAATATTTAAATATCATAAAATGATGTGTGACTGTGGTTCAGATGGATATCTTGTTTCCATGATTGTTTACCACAATGGCTGATGTTTCCCCAGGTTTGTGGGACAAGGGTAGAAAAAAGTTTATTATTGAACAATGCGAATTCTCTTCAGAGTCATGAATATATGGTTGAAAATGTAGTCTCTAATTACTTTCACAATTACTTTAGAATGTCCTTGTAAATATGAGAAACAATGAAAACTTTTCACTTGAAGCTTCTTATACAAATACTTCATTTTCTGTTTAAATTCAACCAGTAATTCAATTCAGGCAGAGCAAAAAGAAGAAATATTTTAAAACTAGGAGAGGAGAGAAGTATGCAAAGTAATAAAATAAGCAAAATTTAGGGATAAAATTAAAAATGTGTAAATTTTAGTCAATAAATTATATATTAAAATTACAATGCAAAACGGAGAGAATAAAACTAAATTTTTCTTAGGTAATAGCACTGGATAACCAGAGTACATGGACTTTCTTAAGTAATGAGATTATTTTCCCTAGAATTAGTAGATATGGTTAAGGGTTAAGTGAGGATAAACATAGGATAACAGTTTATAGGATGGATATTGGGAAACAATAGAAAAAATGAAAACATACCAGAATTGAGAACCATAAATTATTTGGATAGTCATAAGTTTTGTTCTTGAATGTTGGTGAAAACTATCCAAGTAGAGAAAAAAAATCTCCAAAGACTTGGTATCACTATGATACCAGTTGCTGTTTTGAACATAATATCAACAGTGATAATTAGTATGAGAAGAGACAGTTCCAGGAAGGACAGAGTTTCCCTTTATGGTAGTTTGAATAAGAAGGATTTTCAAGCATTCATGTGTTTGGATATTTAGTCCTAGTTGTTTGAACTATTTGGGAAGGGTTAGGTTTGGGAAGGTCTTTTTAGAGGAGGTTTGTCATTAAGAGTGGGCTTTGAAGTATCAAAATAACAATATAATTTCTGGTGTGCTCTTTTTCTGTTCTCTGTTTACAAAGTAAGGTATTGGTTCACAGACATTCTTAGAGCCATGTGTTTGTTTTGCCATCATTAAACCATATTTCAAATGAAATGTTTTATAAGTAGTATGGTCATGGTATTTTGTCATGGCAGTAGAAATTTAACTAAGACAATTTCACTCATTTTGCATCTGAAAACATAATCTGTGATTGATACTTTCTATTTACTCCTATGTGATGAGAAATCACTTTGTCTCCTGATCTTTTTTCTTTTGTGAACCAAAATTATTTGGAATCAACACTTGATACTGTTTAATTAACATGATAGTGTGAAACATATATTGGAAAACTCTGAAACTCGATAGGACTAGAGGTCAGAGGGATGAGGCTAGTCTTCTTTTATAGCTGGAATGTTTACTCTGAGGAAACATTTATTTCTGGGATTAACTAAAGCCAGTATCAGAAACCTGAGGGACAATGACTGTGTGGGTCTTTGATTTTTGGAGCATTGTTTACCTCACATGAAATATTCTGGTTTAGATCCTATCTCACCCAAATCTTATTAATTCCAAGACCTCTTTTCTGCTCTAGTCTTCCCTTAAGCTTTTTAAGATCCTGTGCTGTACATGACCATTTCTTGTAATATTTTATTGATAATTGATGATCCACAATCAAAGCATCAAGTTGAGTACTGTCTCTACAATTTAATTGGAGAGTTTTTGCCTAGAGGACTACTAATATCAGAATCATATTATAATAAAATAGAGGACATTATAGATTCTTCACTTGGTATTAAGATTATAGAAAAAGAACTACATCTTTGAGCCTTTATTTATTCATTAAAATATAGTTTCACAGAAATACCTTTCCTGTATGTTTGTATAGTGTAATTCCAAATGCTTAAAAGATGTGACTTGAGAGTAAGACTTGTGATCACATTGTGATTAGTCTGAAGGCCTTCTTTGAAAATTGGGACTGGGTCATTTTTCACTTCTGGAACATAATGAAACTAGGAACATTGTTCTTACTGATTAACCCTGTCTCTTCTCATCACCATGCTTCTGGTTTATGAAGCATAATTTAGTTCAGAAATTTATTTTTTTTCATTTACTTATTCAGAAAAACATGTTTGCTTCTTTGTTTTTTATATAAAGGTCTTTATTTGGAATTTAGGAATAGGTCAGTTGAACTTGAGATGAACTCAACTTTAAAGCTTCCTAGTGTTCAAATAGCTTTCATATTCAAGATATGCATATTCCCAGTAAAGTTTGTTTCTGATAAACATAAAACCTCTTTTTAATCTGCATTCTAGATAAGCTTGCACAGGTCTCATAGCCTACTTAATGGCATTGGTGAAGAAGAAAGCCTTCTAATATGCTATGTTCTTTCCCCATCCACTGATACAGTTTTAATTTGAGTGTTAAGGAGAGAAACTTTCAGGATAGTTAATTGGTCCTAATTTCAATGACTAGCAATACAAGACCATAAATATGTATCCATTTTCAAATTTAAGTATTTTACCAATCAAATCTAATTACCACATACATATGATATGGTTATTATTTCTCTGGGCTAGTATTTATTCTTTCCTTAAGTTTATTTATTTATTTACTTGGTACATTAAAACTTTGGCCTTATAAAGTAACTATATGTTTTTTCTACTATAAGTCATTTCTTCTACGTTTTTTTGTAGGTTAGAAATTTCTTTATAGCTGGCTTGCTTTATCAGGAGAACCAATGCACTCTGCTGTTTGTAGCCTTCTGTGCACGGTGAGGGTAATAGCAAAGCTTTTTTTTCTCATCATCCCCATTAAAAGAAAACAGAAATTTCAAGTTTATAAAATAGTTTTATAAAGGCAGCATATAATGGCCAGAGGTTACAGTCACTAACCACCTGACAAACCATGAGTAAGGCTTACAAGAAATACCCTCCAAAACTGAAGTCTTGAAGTCAGAATAAAATAGTAGTAGGTAAGATAGGCTCATTCATGTCTTCCTCCTTCCTGATGATGAACAGTTCTTTAACTCAAATTTGTGTTTCATTTATTACTCCATTTTCTTCTTATAATTCTGCTTTATATTCCTTACTTTCTAGAATACTTTGACCACATGTCTGTACCATCCCTTTAACTTGCCATCACACTTCTAAGCATATTTTCAGTAATATATTAACACATATACATGAACAAAATTTCTTAGAGATTTTTTAATTTAACTGATTTGTCTTTTTCTAAAAATATAAGGGTGTATTGTAATTCTCAACTGTGATTCAATTGTAATTTAAAAAATCTATATAATATATTTTAGTAGATCTGTTTTGAAAGCATATACTTGGAAAGTAGACCATAATCCAAAATAGACTGTTTTCTGTTATATTTTAAACAGATAAATTGATGTCTAGAAAATTTATATAATGGAATTCTTGTATGATTATAAACAAAAGATGGAAAGAATTCAATAGGTATTAAAAGTGATATTGTTTAGTGTGAAGAATACAACAAATAATTCAGTCTGTTCTATTTCCATTTTAGAAACTATTTACTATTATATAATAATAACATAATGTACTTTATGTATTATAAAATTTTTTTCAGGTGGTCTAAAATTGCACTAAGTTAATTTTATTACTTTTATATCTTATTCAACATATTTAATTTAATAAAGAAAAAAGGAACATTTGTTTAAATAATATTATTAGTCCATTACTCAATTTAGATGGATAACCATCCTTTAATGCACTAGTTTAATATTGTTTTATTATCACTTGCAGTCAGGTAAAATAAGCCACTAAAATAATGCCAAATCTTAAGAATTCAAAAAGGACTCATGTTGTGAAAATGTTAATAAATCTCTGTCTTTGACATCATTAAATGTTGCCAAGCTAAGTGGCTTGTCAAGTATAATAAATAACAGCTGATTTATTTTTTATTAAAAAGTCACAGGGCATTTTTCAAAGATGAAAATTCATCTTGATTTTAATACATTACTAAATGTATGACATGATGATACCAAAGTGGGAGAGAAGCACAGTATTCAATATGAAGCCAGCAAGAAAATGTATTTGATGTGAGCAGAAGAGTTAAAATTATGAATAATTAATTATATGTAATCTTTTAACACCTAATACTTAAAATGAACTACTTCTAATACCTTAAAACTTTCAGAAGTCTGTTGTAAATTATGACAAGAGTTTCAGTAAAAAATAAAATCACACTGACATATATTAGGTTTAATTTTTTCTGGAGTATTCTGGTATCATTTATTTTTAAGTCAAAATTCATGACATTTGCAGAAAAATGGATGAGCCTGGAAGTCATTAATGTTAAGCCAAACAAGCTAGACTCGGAAATTTAAATACCTCAGGCTTTTAAGTAAAATTTAAAATTGAATGTGAGTGAGTGAGTGAGTGAGCGAGTGAGTGAGTGTGTGTGTGTCTGTGTGTGTGTGTGCTTAAATATGTGCATTAAATTAGAAAAGAGGTCAGAAGAAGAGAACACAGAAGACATGGGAAATAGGGAAGATAATAAAATCCATGTTATGGGAACCCTAAAGAAGATTACTAACTGGTTGGGGAAATGAAGAACAGCAGCTGTGTAAAAGCAGCACATGGAGGAGGATGGAAACAGGGAAGAATGACAGGCAATTATATACACATACATATGAAGCTTCCACGATAAAATGAAAGTTTGTATCAATTTAGTTTATATGCTAAATTAAAATATGAATAAAAATAAAATTGATAATAGTTAAAAAATCATGTTCTATATTGTAATATGTAATATGTAAAATAAGTAATAAAATGAAAATGGATACACTTGTGAATGATTACGAGAAATCAATTTTTATATTGAAAATAATTTCTTTTTGGCAGTAAAGAATTGCTTTTGTCATCATACATTAATATCACAACTACTTTTTTACTATTACAAACAATGCTGCTATGAACAAAGTTGAACTAATGCCTTTGGAGTGCGAAAGTGCATCCTTTGGGTATATGCCAAGTAGTGGTGTTGCTGATTCCTTGGTGGGATTGATTTCCAGTTTTCTGAGAAACCGCCATGCTGCATTCCAGAGTGGCTGAACAAGCTTACACTTCCATCAACAATGGAGGAGTGTTCCCCTTGCTCAGCAACCTCTCCAGCATAGGCTTTTATCTTAGCCAATCTGACAGGTGTCAGGTGGTATCTCAAATTTGTTTTGATTTGCATTTCTCTGATGGCTAAAGATGTTGAGCAATTTTTCAAGTTCCTTTTAGCTATTTGTAATTCTTCTGTTGAGAATTCCCTTTTTAGTTCTGAACCCCAATTTTTAACTTGGTTATTTGGGGATTTGGGCTCTAGTTTCTTGACTTCTCTACATATTTGAGAAATCATTACTTTGTCAGTTGGAGGGTTGGTGAAGATATTTTCCCATTGTGCAGGTTGTAATTTTGTCTTAATGACAGTGTCCATATCCTTACAGAAGCTTCTCAGTTTCAGGAGGTCCTACTTATTAATTGTTATTCTTAGTGTCTCTGATATTGGGGTTATATTTAGGAAGTGGTCACCTGTGCTAACGCATTGGAGGGTATTACCCACTTGCTTTACTATTGGGTTTATAGCAGCATTATTCATAATAGTAAGAACCCAGAAACAACCTAGATGTCCCTCAGTACAAAAATGGGTTAACAAACTGTGGTACACCTACACAAAGGAGTACTCTGAGCAGTGAAAAATAAATGACATCCTAAACTTTGCAGACAAGTGGATGGATTTGGATACTATCATCCTGACCGAGGTATCATAAACCCAGGAAGATAAACACAGGATATACTCACACACTAGTGGACTTTAGACAAAAAGTAAAGAACACCCAAGCTGAAAACCACAACCACTGAAAAGTTTGGGATTAGAAGCAATTTAAGAGAGATATTCAGGGATTCCCATAGGAAGAGAAAATAGAGATCTACCTAGCTAATTGGGAACATAAGAGGTTACAACCAAGAAGGTGTGTGAATGAATCATGTGACAAGGAAATGACTGAGAGGAGCAACAAGGAGAGAGAAAAAAACAAGATGGAGCTTTTTTTTGTATTTAATATATACATATATGTTATTTGTTGGTTTTACATCATGTACTCCATCAAACATAGTTATCAGTCCTCTCAGATTCATATCCACACTTATAATACCTCATTTACAAAAATGCCCATTAATTTTGCTCATTTACTTACTGAGCATAATTAGACTCCCTGTGGCCAGACCCTAAAAAAGAAAAAAAGAAGAAGAAGAACAACAACAACAACAAAACCTCACACCTCTGCCAGAGGCCATCAATGCAGAAGTGTGGCACTGTGTCATTTACCTCTGTTCTAGCCTTGAGCTCTTGTATACAATGACATCTTTTTATTTTTTTAAGTCCACTAATGAATGAGTATATCTCCTGATTCTCTTTCTGACTTTGTGATATTCTCCAAATCCATCCATTTGCCTGCAAATTCTAGGATATCATTTTTTTCTTACTGCTGAGTAGTACTCCATTGTATAAATGTACCACGGTTTGTTAATCCAATCTTCAGTTGAGGGTCATCTAGTTTGTTTCCAGGTTCTTGCTATTATGAATAAGGCTGCTTTGAACATAGTTGAGCTAATGCTTTTAGGGTGCAATTGTACGTCTTTAGGGTATATGTCTAAAAGTGGTATTGCTGGATCTTTGGGGAAATTGATTCCCAAATTTCTGAGATACCCCCACATTGCATTTCCTAGTGGCTGAACAAGCTTACACTCCCACCAACTATAGAGGAGTGTTCCACTCACTCTACATACTCTCCAGCATAGGCTGTCATTTGTGTTTTTGATATTAGCCAATATGACAGGTGTAAGGTGGTATCTCAAATTTGTTTTGATTTGCGTTTCTCTGATGGCTAAAGATGTTGAACAGTTCTTCATGTGCCTTTCAGCCATTTGTAATTAGCTGAGAATTCCATTTTCAGTTCTGAACATCATTTTTTTTAATTGGGTTATTAAGTGTTTTGGTGCTCTGTGTTTTTGAGTTCTGTATATATTTTAGAGATCAGTCCTCTGTTGTTTGTAGAGTTAGAAAGAAATCTTTTCCCATTCTGTACTGTAGGATTTTTTTTTTTGTCTTATTGACTGTGTCCTTAACCTTACAGTATCTTATGAGTTTCAGGAGGTCCCACTTATTGATTGTTGTTCTTAGTGTCTGTGCTACTGGTATTATATTTAGAAAGTGGGTAACCTGTGCCATTGCCTTGGAGGGTATTTTCCACTTTCTTTTCTATCAAATTCAGTATAGCTGGGTTTATGTTAATGTCTTTGATCCACTTGGATTTGAGTTTTGTGCAAACTGATAGGTTGGATTTATTTGCATTTTTCTATACTATACAATACAGTTATGCTAACAACATTTATTGAAGATACTCTCTGTCTTCCATTGAATATTTTTGGCGTCTTTCTCAAAAATCAGGTGTTCATAAGTGTGTGTTTGAATATTGGGGTCTAATTTGATTCTATTAAACCACAAGTCTGTTTTTATGCCATTACCAAGCTGTTTTTATTACTATAGCTCTATAGCAGAGCTTGAAGTCAAGAACGGTGATGGCTGCTTAGGTTTTTTGTTAAGTAAAATTCTTTTGGCAATCTTGGATATCCTGTTATTTCAAATGAAATTACACATTGTTCTTTCAAAGTCTGTAAAAAAATTGTGTTTGGAGTTTGATGAGAATTGCATTGAATCTTTAGACTTCTTTTGGGAAGATTGCAATTTTTATTATGTTTTTCCTACCTATAGGAGCATGTGAGATCCTTCTATTTTCTGATATCCTCTTCAATTTCTTTTTTCAGAGATTTAAATTTTTTTCAAACAGATCTGATACTTCTTTAGTTATAGTTACATCGAGGTATTTAATACTCTTTTAAGCTATTATAAATGTTGATGTTTCCCTTATTTCCTTTTCAGCCCTTTTATATTTAGTGTATAAGAGGACTACTAATTTCTTTGAGTAAATTTTGTATCCTGCTACATTGTTGAAAGAGTTTATCAGGAGTGTAAGCTTCCTTGTAGAATTCTGTGGGTCACTTATGTATGCAATCATATCATCTGTAAATCAAGATACTTTCATGTTTTTTTTTTTTTCCAATTGGTATGCCCTTAATCTCCTTTTTTTCTCTTATGCTTTAACTAAAAGTTCAAGAACTCATGGATGGGATATGAAGATCTCTTTTCTTCCTTTTGTTATTATGAATAACGTCTCATTTTTTAACCTATGTTTTCCCTTGTTCAAACTCCCTTTCCCCCTTGCTCCTCCCAGTCACTCTCTCTTCACCCCATCTCCTTATCACCTCTCCAGCAAGGGAAGGAGGTCCCAATTTCCCAATGTAGCTTAGTTCAGCATCCATTACAGGCAGTTATGCTTTCCTTAACACCATCAAGACTGGGTCAGGTGTTCCTCTTCAGGGAAAGGGCTCTAAGGTGCTGGACCAAGGTGTTTCAGAACCTAAGCTGTTCAGTGGTTGTAGTTTGCAGACTGGAAATGCTTTGCTTTTTGTTTAAGGTCCACTAATGAGTGAGTATATCCCCAGCTTATCTTTCTAGGTTTGTGATACCTAGTTCAGGAAGCTATTCTCCAAATCCATCCATTTGCCCTGAAATTTTAGATATATTTTTTTCTTACTGCTGAGTAGTACTTTATTGTATAGATGTACCACATTTTGTTAATCCATTCTTCAGTTCAGGGGCATCTAGGTTGTTTGAAGGTTCTTGCTGTTATGAATAATGTTGCTCTGAACATAGTTGAGCTATTGCCTTTGGAGTGCAAATGTGTATCTTTAGGGTATATGCTAAGTAGTGGTATTGCTGGATCCTTGGGGAGATTGAGTCCCAGTTTTCTGAGAAACTGCCATATTGCATTCCAGAGTGGATGAACAAGCTTATACTCCCACCAACAATGGAGGAGTGTTCCCCTTGCTCAACAACCTCTCCAGCATAGGCAGGTATAAGGTGGTATCTCAAAATTTTTTGATTTGTATTTCTCTGATGGCTAAAGATGTTGAGCAGTTTTTCAAATGTCTTTCAGCCATTTGTAATTCTTCTTCTGATAATTCACTTTTTAGTTCTTAACCCCATTTTTTGATTGGGTTAAAGATCTTAATAGAGGAAGCAAATGTGTGTTTTGAAAAAGAACGGCCACTGGTAACCTCCAAGAAATTACAGGATGTCCCTCTTTAGGTCTTCAACCAATAGTGAAGGTGTTGTCTATACAGAACTTCCAGTATAATCAAATAAATAACCACTCCAATTGCCATCACAAAACTTACATCCAACAATGAATTCAGATAGAGGCAGAGATACATGGTAAATCAATGGGCCAAGCTCCTGGTCATCAAATGAATAACCACTCCAATTGCCATCACAAAACTTACATCCAACAATGAATTCAGATAGAGGCAGAGATACATGGTAAAGCAATGGGCCAAGCTCCTGGTCCAGCTGAGAGCAGGGGATGAGACTGTATATGAATAATTGGATAGGGCTTTTAAGGAAAATTTCCACAGTAATGGCGGGCTGAAGCTTTTGGGAGCTCATTGAATCAAGAACAGTCACTGAGAAACATTCAAGGAAAGTAACTAGGCCCTCTAAGAATAGGCATCTGTCTACAGACATGGACAGTATATGGACACTCCAGGGGAGGGATCAAACTGTTTCTATGCATGGACTGGCATTTCAGAGCCCATTTCTTCCAGAGGAACACCTCACTCAGCCTTGACATTAGGATGAGGAAATCGGACTTGTCTGGAGTGGATGCTGAGCTGATCCACCTTGGGACCTCTTCCCCTTTTTGGAGAGGGGATAGAGTGATGGGGAGGAAGGAAGCTGAAGGCTGACAGGGAGGCATTGGGAGGGGACAGGGAGGGAGAACATGGGCGAAAATGACTTTATTTTATAAATTAAAAAAGAAAAATGTCTTAACAACAAAAAAGAACAAATATAGTTTAACAAGCACTTAATTTATCAAGAAAAAAGAACAAAAATGACTTCTTGATGGTGTGTTTGTACCAAAAACAATGTAAGCTCAATATTGTTTGGAATTAAGTTCTGTATACCTACTGTCTCAAGATGGTAAAATAGGCTGTTCATGTTGTCTTCATAATAATTTTGCCAACTTTTTAGTATCAGTAGTACTTATAGTCTTGTCTCATTTTTATCTCTAATATTAGGAATTTTGGTTTCCCTGTCTTAATTAGCCATGTTGATGGTTTAAAGGGGCCACTATTTTTTTTGAACTTTTTTGTTTTCTATGGCAATTCTATTTTTAATCTATTTATTTGTCACTGTCTCCTTTCATATTTCATTTCTTCTAGTTCTTTGAATATTGTTTTTTGTTTTTTTCTTTTGGCTTAGAAATTAGAACATTGATTTTTAATCTCTTATTAAATATAAACATTAAGAGCTACAAACTATTCTCTAAGCTCTGGTTATAAATGTAACCTCCTATATTTCTTTTTTTTGTAATTTCCATTGATAATTTTGTACTTTAAGCATGAGTGTCAAAAAATAGGTGAACTGATTTCCAAATAATTAGGAAATATTTTTGCTATTGAGTTACAAGCATGCTTATACTGCTGCCTGATAATAAAATCTACATTTTTAAAATACTTGAAATTTGGTTCGTGAAGTGTCATGGCGGCCTTCAGGCACTGCTGCTGGTACCTGCAGCTCTGGCTGCCGGGCTGTGGTTCCCTCGGCCCTCTCGGCAGGCCTGGGCAGAATTAGGCACTCAGTCGTTTGCAGGCACGAGCTCTGTGGAGCAGTGCCAGGTCCCGAGCAGTGGCTGTAGATCTGGGCCACAGAAAATTAGAAATATCCTCTGGAAAACTGGCAAGATTTGCAGATGGCTATGCTGTGGTACACTCAGTAATGGTCACAGCTGTCAGTAAGACAAAACCCTCACCTTCTCAGTTCATGCCCTGGTGGTTGACTACAGACAGAAGGGTGCAGCAGCAGGTAGAATCCTCACAAACTACCTTAGAAGGGAGATTGGCTCTTCTGACAAAGAAATTCTTACAAGTCGAATAATAGATCGCTCAACTCGACCTTTCTTTCCAGCTGTCGTTTTTTATGATACTCAGGTTATTTGTAATCTGCTAGCAGTAGATGGCATCAATGAACCTGATATCCTAGCAATTAATGGTGCTTCTGTAGCCCTCTCCTTATCAGACATTCCTTGGAATGGACCTATAGGGGCAGAACGAATAGGAATGATTGATGGAGAATGTGTTGTTAACCCAACATGGAAAGAAATGTCTTCTAGTACTTTAAATTTAATAATTGCTGGAGCACCTAAAAGCCAGATTGTTATGTTGGAAGCCTCTGCAGAAAACATTCTACAGAGACTTTTGTCATGCGATCAAAGTTGGAGTGAAGTATACCCAGCAGATAATTCAGGGCATCCAGCAATTGATAAAAGAAGTTGGTGTTGCCAAGAGGACACCCCTGAAGATATTCACCCCCTCAACAGAGATTGTGAAATATGCTCATAAAATCGCCTTGGAGAAACTGTATGCAGTCTTTACGGATTATGAACATGATAAAATTTCTAGAGATGATGCTGTTAACAAGATAAGACTAGAAACAGAGGAACAACTAAAGGAAAAATTTTCAGAGGTCGACCAATTTGAAATATTAGAACCCTTCAATGTTGTTGCAAATGAGGTTTTTAGAAGTATTATTTTGAATGAATAAATAAGGTGTAATGGACGGGATTTGACTTCACTTAGGAATATATGTTGTGAGGTAGATATATTTAAAACATTTCATGGATCAGCATTATTTCAGAGAGGACAGACACAGGTACTCTGTACTGTTACATTTGATTCATTTGAATTCAGTATTAAGTCAGATCAAATTATAACAGCTATAAATGGGGTGAAAGATAAAAATTTCATGCTGCACTATGAGTTTCCTCCTTATGCAACCAATGAAATTGACAAAGTAACTGGTGTAAATAGAAGAGAACCTGGGCACAGTGATCTTGCTGAGAAAGCTTTGTGTCCTGTTATTCCCAAAGATTTACCTTTTACCATAAGAGTCACATCTGAAGTCCTTGAATCAAATGGGTCATCTTCTATGGTATCTGCATATGGTGGAAGTTTGGCATTAATGGATGCAGGGGTCCCAATTTAATCTGCTGTTGCAGGTGTAGCAGTGGGATTGGTTACCAAAAACAATCCAGAGAAAGGTGAAGATTGTTAGAAGATTATCATTTGCTGACAGATATTCTGGGAATTGAAGATTACAATAGTGACATGGATTTCAAAATAGCTGGTACAAATAAGGAAATAACTGCATTACAGGCTGATATTAAATTATCTGGAATTCCAATTAGAATCGTAATGAAAGTCACTTAGCAAGAATCAGTTGCAAAGAAGGAAATATTACAGTTAATGAGCAGAGCAATTTCAAAACCTTGAGCATCTCAAAAAGAAAATGGACCAGTTGTAGAAACAGTTAAGGTTCTATTATCAAAATGAGCAAAATTTGTTGCACCTGGTGGATATCACTTAAAAAGACTTCAGGCTGACACGGGCATAACAATTAGTCAGGTTGATGAAGAAACCCTCTCCACATTTGCCCCAACACATAGTACAATGCATGAGGCAAGAGACTTCATTTCTGAAATTTGCAGAGATAGTCAAGAGCAACAATTAGAATTTGGAGCAGTTTATACTGCTACAATAACTGAAATCAGAGACACTGGAGTAATGGTAAAACTGTATCCAAACATGACTGTTGTGCTACTTCATAACACACAACTTGACCAACGAAGATTAAACATCCCACAGCCCTAGAATTAGAAGTTGACCAAGAAATTCAAATACTTTGGCCATGATCCAGCTGATGGAAGAATGAGGTTTTCTCGAAAAGTACTTCAGTCTCCAGCCATAACTGCTGTCATAGCTCTAAATGATAGAAGCAGCAATGTAATGTGAGAGCCTATTTCACAGTCATCATCAAACTCTTCTCCTTGAATCCTTTTGGAAATAGTATTCAACAGTGATATTCTGCAAAGCAAAATTGAATAGTGCTGTTTAATGTGTAGATTTATATATTATAATTTGTATTAAAATTCTCAATTCTGTAGATGGGTTTTTCTGTACCACCAGCCAGCTCCCAAATCATGACATGGAGATTTATTATTAATTATGAAACCTCAGCCTGTAACTTGAGCTTATTTTTAGGCTAGCTCATTTCTATTAATCAGTGTGCTTCCCTGGCTCGTTGCTTCTTCTACATAATGTCCATCTTGCTTTCCTTCTTCCTCCATGTCTCCTTGTGACACAGCCCTTCTTTCCGGCATCCTATTCAACTTAGCTATTCAGCATTCAGCTCTTTATTAAACCAATCTGAGTGACACATCTTCACAATGTACAAAAAGATTATTCCACAAGACACTTCAAGTGCCATTTTTATTTCAGAAGCAACCTATATTTGCTTATTTTTATTTAGATTATAAACCAATAAATATTTATTATTAAAAAAATAAAATACTTGAAATTTATTGATACATGCATTATGAAATATCACATGGCATGCATTTGAAAAATGTTTTATGTAGTTAGGGAAGAAATATGTATTTTATAATCAATATATGTGGTTTTGGTAAATGAAAATTTGATCAAATTGAATAAGCATGTTTTAAAACATTTTTGTGTCCACATTTTGCCTTTTAAAGAATTCTTATACATTGATAGTTAGTGTGTTAAAAATCAATGTATTATTGTGAATTTGTGCTGTAATTTCACTAGTACAGTAAAGTTTTCCTTTGCATTTTTAAAAATTATATTCTTAGGTGTTTTCAAATTTTCATTCTCTTGCAGATTCCTTAGTGGGTATTCTTATACCATGCTATATTAAACTACATGGCACCCTTCTTATGTTTTCTTGTATCTTTTGGGGGGTTGGGTTTTAATACTGTGTCATTTAATGGGGGCATTGTAGAAAATATCTTTTGCCTAATTAAGTAATCGACTGAAGAATGGATTATCTACACAATGGAGTACACATCAATAAAAAAAAATGATATCCTAAAATTTGCAGGAAAAGGATGGATTTGGAGAGTATCTTCCAGATCAAGGTATCACAAACTTAGAAAGATAAGCAGGGGATGTACTCACTCATTACTAAACTTTAAATAAAAATACAATCACACCCAGGCTGCAAACAACAACCACTGAACAGCTTGGAATCTGAAACACCTTGGACCAGCACCTTGGAGACCATTCCCTCCAGAGGAACACCTGACCCAGTCTTGATGTTGGGGTGAGGAAAATGGAACTGCCTGGAGTGGATGTTGGACTAAGCCACATTAAAACGTTGGGACCTCCTGCCCTTGCTGGGGAGGAGATAAGGAGATGGGAAGAAGAAAGAGTGACTGGGAGGTGTGGGAGGGAGATGGGAGTATGAACAAGGGGGTACATCAATAAAAAATATGTCTTTATTCATAATAAAAAAAGAAAAAAATCAAAACACTCATACACATATAATAAAATAAATGAATCTTAAAAATAAAAGTCTTTTCTAAAATTATGACTTAATAATGCATTTTGTTAAATTACATACTTCATCTCTTAAAAAAACCTAGTTCAGATGTGAGGTGAGCAGGTCCTGTCGCCTGATTCCCCACCCAGAAGGTTGTATTCTTAGACCAGAATCAAACTGTAGTGCCTGATCCAGACTTTCCTTAGCAGACAGAACTAGGGTTTGGCTGTGGAGGGTTCCTCCAGTCAAACCCAAGGAGGGGACCTTGCACAGCTGGCCCTGCCTCCAACTGTTTCAGAAGAGAAGGAATGAGGCCTTGAAACTAGACTCCTACCTAGAGCAGAGTCAGAGATCGAGCAGACCCCTTGCTCAGTGGAGATAGGAGACATACAAGTCCTCTTGCCACAAATGACTAGGAGCTGCCTAATTGTGAACCTCTGTAGCCATGTGCAGATGCCAGTGCAAAAATACATATAATAATATAAAGAACAACAAAGTAACTCCAGAAGAAACTAGTGGTTCTACAACTACAAGACTTGAACAGACCAATGAAGAAGAAAGAGAAGGAAATGGCACCAAAATCACAATTACAAAGATTAATGAAACCTTCAAAGAAGATATAAAAATTCCCTTAAAGAAATAGGAAAAAATAAAAATAATAAGAAGAGATCAACAAGTCCTTGAAAAAAAAAAAACCAAGAAAAGAAAAACAAAAAAAAAAAAAAAAAAAAAAAAAAAAAAAGAAAAAAAAAAAAAAAAAAAAAAAAAAAAAAAAAAAAAAAAAAAAAAAAAAAAAAAAAAAAAAAAATGAAAGAAACATTCCGGGAACTAAAATTGAAATAGAAACAATAAAAAAGGCACAAAATGGGGCAAAGAAGGAAATAGAAAACCTGAAGAAAAGAGCTGGAAGTACAGATATAAGCATAACCAACAGAATCCAAGAGATGGAAGAGAGAATCTCTGAAGTGGAAGACTCAGTAGGGGAAATAGATACATCAGTCAAAGAAAATACTAAAACCAAAAAAGCCATAACACAAAATGTTCAGGAAATCTGTGACACCATGAAAAGACTTAACTTGAGAATAATAGGAATAAAAGAAGGAGAAGAATACTAGCTCACAGGCACAGATAATGTATTCAATAAAATCACAGAAGAAGACTTTCCAAATTTAAGGAAGGAAATGACTATAAAGATACAAGATGCTTATGGAACACCAAATAGATATGACCCTCCCAAAAAAGTATGCATGCCACATAATAATCAAGCCACGAATCATACAGAACAAAGAAAAAAAATGTTAAGAGCTGCAAAAGAAAACGACCAACTTACTTAAAGGCAGACCACTCAGAATAACACCTGAGTATTCAATGGAAACAATGAAAACAAGAAGGGCTTGGATAAAAGTTATACAGTCACTAAAAGAGCATAGCTGTCAACCAAGAATACTATACCCAACAAAATTATCAATCACTATAGATGGAGTAAACATGATATTTCATGACAAAGTCAAACTGGAACAATACCTATCTACCAATATGGTTCTCCAAAAGCATTACAGGTAAAACTCCAACCTAAGGATCCAAGATAGACTCATGAAACCACAAACAATCATAATCCCACAGAAGAAAAGCCCGGAGAAAGGAAATCCATACAAGTTACTTCCCAAAATAGCAGTAAATATCAATCAGTGGTCACTAATGTCCCTTAATATCAATGGACTCAACTCACCTATAAAAAGACACACACTAACAAGATGGACACAAAAAGAGAAGACATCCTTCTGTTGCATACAAGAAACACACCTCAACCAAAAAGACAAACACAGGCTCAGAGGAAAGGCTTAGAAAAAGATTTTCCAATCAAATGGTCCTAAGAAACAAGCTGGGGTTGCCATCCTAATATCTAACAAAGTAGACATTAAGCTAAAAGGAGTTAAAAGAGACCAAGATGAACATTACTTATTTATCACAGGAACAATTGGTCAAGAGAAGATTTCAATCCTGAATATTTATTCCCCTAATAGAAGGGCCCCTACCTATGTAAAGAAGCACTGCTAAAGCTCAAATTCCACTTCAATTCTCATAGCATAATAGTGGGAGTCTTCAGTTCCCCACTTTCACACCTGGATAGGTCAACCAGACAGAGACTCAACAGAAAAATAAGGAGTCTAACAGAGGTTATGATGCAAATGGATTTAATAGATATCTACAGAAGCTTCCACCCAAACGCAAAGGAATATACATATTTCTCAGCTCCTCAGAGAATTTTCTCTAAAATTGATCACATAATTGGTCATAAAGCAAGTATCAACAGATACAAGAAAATGGAAATAAACCCTTGTATCCTATCGGACCACCAGGTCCTAAGGTTACAGTTCAACAACATCAAAAATCACAGAAAGCCTTCCAGCTCATAGAAACTAAAATAAACATTACTCAGCTGAACCCCCTCTGTGTCAAGGAAGAAATTAAGAGGAAATCAAAGACTTCCTAGAATTTAATGAAAGTGAATCCACAATGTATCCAAACTTGTGGGACACAGTGAAAGCAGTCTTAAGAGGAAAATTTATAGCACTAGATGCCTATATGAAAATCTAGAGAAATTAAATACTAGAGAACTAACAGCACAGCTGAAAGCCTTAGAACAAGTAGAAGCAAACTCACCTAGAAGAAGTAGATGGCAGGAAATCATCAAACTTAGAGCTGAAATCAATAAAATTGAAACAAAATGAACAACACAAAGAATTAATTAATCAAAGAGTTAGTTCTTTGGGAAAGTCAACAAGACACATAAGCTCTTATCCAAACTAATCAAAAAGCAGAGAGAGAGTATTCAAATCAACAAAATCAGAAATGAAAAGGGGAACATAACAACAGACCCTCAGGAAATCCAGAGAATTATCAGATCATACATTGAAAATCTATATTCCAGAAAAATGGAAAAATCTAGCAGAAATGGACAGCTTTTTGGACAGGGACCACTTCCCAAAATTAAATGAAGACCAGATTAATTACCTAAACAGATCTTTAATACTGAAGGAAATTGAAGCTGTCATTAAAAGCCTCCCAAGAAAAAAAATTCAGATCCAGATGGTTTCAGTGTAGAATTCTTTTGGACATTCAAAGAAGAATTACTACCATTCGTCTTCAAACTGTTTCACACAGTAGAAACTGAAAGAATATTGTCAAATTACTTTTATGAGGCCACAATTATCCTAATATCCATGCCACTCAAAGACACAACAAAGATGGAGAATTATAGATCAATTTCACTCATGAAAATTTTGGGAAACTGTATACAAAAATATACAAAAAATATTATCCAACATGACCAAGCAGGCTTCATCCCAGAAATGCAGGGATGGTACACCACATGAAAAACCATAAAAGTCATCCATCATATAAACAGGCTATAGAGAAAAAGAACACATGATCATATCCTTAGATGCTGGAAAAGGCTTTGACAAAATCCAACACTCTGTATTGATAAAAGCTCTTGGGGGATCAGGAATAGAGGGAAAATATCTCAATGTAATAAAGGGTATTTATAAGAATCTGACAGTCAACATGAAATTTAATGGACGAAAAACTCAAAGAAATCCCACTAAAATCAAGAACTAGACAAGGATGTCCTTTCTCCCCTTATCTATTCAATATAGTTCTCCAAGTTTTAGCTGAAGCAATAAAAGAACAAAAGGAGATTAAGGGGATACAAATTGGGGAAAAGAAGAATTGAAACGATCTCTATTTGCAGATGATATGATTGTATACATATTTGGGCCACAAAATTCTACCAAGGAACTCCTACAGCTGATAAACACCTTCAGCAATGTGGCAGGATACAATATTTACTCAAATAAATCAGTAGCTCTTCTATACACTAAAGATAGAAGGGCTGAAAATGAAATAAGGGAAAAAACACCATTTATAATAGTTGCAAATAGCATTAAATACCTTGGAATAACTATAACTAAAGAGGTAACAGATCTATTTGACAAAAATTTTAAATCATTGAAGAAAGAAATTGAAGAGAATATCAGAAAATAGAAAGCTCTCCCATGTTCTTGGTTAGGTAGGATCAACATAGTAAAATTGGCAATTCCACCAAAGGCAATCTACAGATTCAATGCACTGCCCATCAAAATCCCAACACAATATTTTACAGACCTTAAAAGAACAATACTCAACTTCATCTGGAATAACAGGAAAGCCAGGATTGTCATAACAATTGTGCTCAACAAAAGAACCTCAGGAGGCATCACCATCCCCAACTTCAAGTTATACTATAGAGCTACATTAATAAAAATAGCCTGGTACTGGCATTTTTTTTACAGACTTGTGGATCAACGGAATCAAACTGAGGATCAGGGCATTAATCCAAAAATCTATGAACATCTGATCATCAAAAAAGAGACCCAAAATATTCCATGGAAAAAAGATAGTATCTTTAACAAATGGTGTTGGCATAGCTGTGCGTGTAGAAAATGCAAATAGATCCGAGCCTGTCACCCTGCACAAAATTAAAATCCAAGTGGAACAAGGACCTCAACATAAACCCAGCCACTCTGAACTTGATAGAAGAGAAATTGGGAAATACCCTCCAACGAATTGGCACAGGTGACCACTTCTTAAATATAACACCAGTGGCATGGACTCTAAGAGCAACAACCAATAAGTGGGACCTCCTGAAACTGAGAAGCTTCTGTAAAGTTAAGGATACTGTCAATAGGACAAAATGACAGCCTACTGAATGGCAAAGATTTTTCACTAACCCTACAAGTGATAGAGGATTGATCTCTAAAATATATAAAGATTTCAAGAATCTAGTGCCAAAAATCTTGAATAACTCAATCAAAAAATGGGGTTCAGAGCTAAAAAGAGAATTCTTAGCAGAGGAATTATGAACTGCTGAAAGACACTTGAAAAAGTGCTCAACATCTTTAGCCATCAGAAAAATGCAAATCAAAACATTTTTGAGATACCACCTGACATCTGTCAGACTGGCTAATATAAAAGAAACAGATGACAGCCTTTGCTGGAGAGGTTGTAGAGCAAGGGGAACACTCCTCCATTGCTGGTGGGAGTGTAAGCTTGTCCAGCCACTCTGGAATGCAGTATGGCAGTTTCTCAGAAAACTGGGAATCTATCTTCCCAAGGATCTTCAATACCACTTCTGGGTGTATACACTAAAGAAGCACAGTAACATTCCATAAGCATTAACTCAGCTATGTTTATAGCAGCATTATTCGTAATTGCAAGAATGTGGAAACAACCTAGATGCCCCTCAACTGAAGAATGGATTAGCAAGCTGTGGTACATCTATACAATGGAGTAGTGCTCAGCAGTAAGAAAAAATGATATCCTAAATTTTGCAGGCAAATGGATGAATTTGGAGAATATCCTCCTGCGTGAGGTATCTCCAACCAAGAAAGATAAGCAAGGGATGTACTCACTCATTAGTGGAATCTAAATAAAAAAAATCAAAAAGCAAAGCATGTCCAAGCTGTAAACGACAACCACTGAACAACTTGGGATCTGAAACACCTTGGACTAACATCTTGGATCTCACTCCCTCTAGAGTAAAAACCAGACTCAGTCTTGATGTTGTGGGAATGAAACTGTATCTGCCAGGAGTGGAGGCTGAACGGAGCAATATAGGGACCTTTGGTCCTCCTTTCCATGCTGGGGAGGAGATGTGAAGATGTGGAGAAGAGAGGGTGACTGGAGGGGTAGGAGGGGGAAAAGACCTTGAATAAGGTTATACATGGATATAAAATATGATTTTATTCATAATAAAAAAATTTAAAAAACTCAAATACTTTCTCAAGAAATATTTTAAAAATTTAATAAGAGTGGTATCTTGACAGAGAATTGACATAGATTTTACCTGGTATTATCTTCACATATTTTTTCTTTATACTTTCATAAAATAATGCATACATTCTAAACAATAAGAAATAAAACATTGTAAGAATCATTTATTTGGTAGAAGAAGACAAAAATCTCATGTGAGGCAAACCTTAAAATATTTTTTAATAGGGGTTCAGCAACAATTACACCAGTTTTTTTTCTTCTTAATGGTATATTAGAAAAAATGTCAATTGAAAGTATAGAACAAATAATAGTTACCACAATAAAAAATCACCAAATATGCTATGTAAAGTCCAAAAAACATTTTAAAGAAGATAAAATAGAAAATATTTTAATAATCTTCTTCCCTGACAATAATTGTATGTACTTTTATGGAACTTGAAATCTATTATTTTATATAGCTAGCATGAAGAACAAGTATCAAAAGCAACAATAAAAAAACCAAGTGCCTTATGAACAAATAGAAGCATCAATGAGTTCTGTTTTTATTATATGACTTTAAAAGGAATGTTTACAATACATGTTAACTGCTTTTTCATCCAATTAAACACAGCCATATAGTTTCTGTTAAATTATCCATGATACATTGAAATAAATGATAGTAGAAAAAACTGAAAAATGCCATCCACAGAGTAGAGTGTAAATGTTATATTTAGAGCAAATAAAACTTAAGAAAGTTTTAATTTGCTGATTTGCTAACAGAGTGGTTGATGAAACAAACCATTTATGGATGTGCTTCTGAATTTTGTGAGCAGCTGAGAAATCATCTAAACATTAGCCATAAGTCAGGAATGCATATAGGATATATTATTCCTTAGTATTAAATAATAATTACTGTCAGGGTCTTCTTGTATAGCCCTGGATAGTGTAGAACTTACTGTATAGGCAAGGCTGGCCTAAAACTCACAGGAAAGGTCCTGGCTCAGTCTCTGATGAACTAAAGTTGTGTATCTTTATGCCTAGCACATTTATTATTCAATGAAAATAAAGACTATATTATAGTATTTTTCTTGTATCTCAGGAATATTTGTCATAATATGTTACACAGGAACTTTGGGGAGGCTGGGTGAAGAAATTTCAGTAAGTTTTGTTTGTAGAATCTGCCTAGCTTACTTCAACAACATATACATATATGTTCTTATCTACCCCATCTTATCTGCCTTTGCTCTAACAGTGGATTCTTGGTAAGAAGAGGATCTTCTTTGATATCAGTGTAAAATGTTTAAAGGTACTCCCTACAGAATTTTTAATATTTCTTTATACCAAATCAAATTATTGTTACTCTGCCATGTTCATTTTACTTATTAAATTTATGATGTAAATTAAATATTCTATTGTATCATGTATAACAACTGTATCATATCAACATGTTGATATCATATCAACAAGTCATATCTATGCTTTTAGTTTATTAGCATTAAATTCCAAATCTCACTTTATATTTGGTCATTTATAATATCAGCAAGCACACATGCCTTGCCTATGCTCCTAACATTTAAGTGTTTTATTGACTAATTTTAATCTTCTTTCTTTCATTTTACTAAGTGAGCAGAAACTTTTCTAATAACTTTGATCTTAGAAGAGATATTAATCAATAATTTCTTAGTTAAAAATTTAAAAATGTAATTTCAAAACATTATTAATACTGTTTATTCCAAAAAAATGATTAGATTTTTGAAACATTATGACCAATTATGTAAAATCTTTAGCACATTAATAATGTTATTTGCTTTTCTAAATAGGTTCTCAAATTCCCTATAAATATGAAATATCTTCTTATTGTTTATTTAGAAATTTTCATGATGTGTGTTTGCAATGATTTTTACTTCATTTATTGAAACATGGCATTATAATAATTTTTTCTTGGAAAGAATAAAAAATAACAATAACATACAAAATGCCAAGCAATCAATTCCAAAATGCATTTAGAATCTAGAGAGTTATTGACAGAATGAACAAGGGTGGATAAAAAATACCTCTGAACACTATAGGAACACCTGACTCACTCTTGAGGGAGGGGGAACAAAACTGGATTTGCCAGGAGTGGAGACTGATCTAAGCATTACTGGGTCAGTGGGATCATAGGACTGTCTGCTCCCTGCCCAGGGAGAGGATGGGGAGTTGTGGAGAAGAAAAAATGACCTGATGTGGCAAGAGGGGGAAGAGACCTTGAATAATCACATACAGGGATGAAATAGAAAAAATTCAGAGGGAAAGCTGAACACAAAGTAAATATATGTGTAGTGATCTTATTTGCATTATCACCCTTGATAAGTCATACTTATGATTTTTTTTCCATCCCTGTATATCCTTATTCAAGGTCCCTTTCCCCTCCCACCACATCAGGTCATTTTTATTCTCTGCAACTCCCCATCCCCTACCTGGGCAGGGAGCAGACAGTCCTATGGTCCCACTGACCCTATAATGCTTGGATCAGTCCCCACTCCTGGCCAAATCCAGTTTTGCCCCCCCCTCAAGAGTGAGTCAGGTGTTCCTATAGTGTTCAATGGTATTTTTTATCCATCCTTGTTCATTCTGTCAATAACTCTCCATAAATCTTTTTCACTGCCCAACAGTGGGCACCATTTGTAGCCAAAAGAATTTGGCCTCTATGGGTCTGTGGTCAAAAGAAATCTTTCCACCTGTAATATCATGGCTGCTTATAAAATAATTACTGAGAGGCTTATGTTACTTACAAACTGTTTAACAAATGGTTTTGGCTCATTATTGACTACCTCTTACAACTTAACTCATTTCTATTTATCTATATAGTTCAATATCTTTACCTGTGTCTCATTACGTCCTGCTCTCTAGAGTGGCAATGTACAGCTTCTTCATCTGACTCTGCCTCCTTCTCTTTATCTGTACTCAGATTTGCTTTCTGCCTTAAAAATGACTTACCATAGGCCAAAACAGTTCCTTTACTAACCAGTAATAAAGCATATTCATAGTCTACAAAAAAAAAAAAAACCCTCACATCAGTTTGCTACAAGAATGCTATGATTATTAGCCTGGTGTTTTGTGTGACTCTTTCCAGTGGGAGTGGGAGTGTCTCTGACTCTTTCAAATGCAGTTGGGACCCTTAAACAATAATGATTGTCACCATTAAAAAAAAGAAGAAGAATGTAAAACTAAATTTTCAGGTAAATGGATAGAATTAGAAAAGATTATTTTGACTAAGATAACCCATACCCAGAAAGGCAAATACAAATTTTTTTCATCTTTGTTTCCTAGCCCTCAATCTTGATAGTGTATATCCTGGAATAATTGCAACAGCCATCAAAGTAATAATGGGTCCTGTGGCAGGGGAGATGAGAAGTAGAGAACAGCAGGGTATCAGTAATTTAAATTTGGGAATAAAAATTTAAAGTAGGAACTTTGATTAGGGAGGAAGGAAGAAGATTAATAAAATAGAAATGAGGTGAGTGAAATAACAATAAGGGTGTCTACAAAAATGATAAGGAATTCTATTATTGCCTATTCACCTCACATTGAACATAATGCGATGTCTGTATATCCTTATACATATAGTTTAAATGTAGGGATGCCAATGCTCTTCTTAAGAGCCATAGAGTACCTAATAAAATTTCCAGTATCAGGCATTGTAAACTTTCTTCTGACTCGTTGGCTAGTGTTGTCTTAGAGATAATCAAAATATAAGCTATTGTGTTTTATTTGATTGTTACAGAGGCTGATGGTTAAGTCTTTATAGCTGAAGTCAAATATACCTTTCACACGTGACCCGGAGATAGTTCTTACCAAAAATATCTCCCTGCAGATTAGCTTTCACAGTGCTATAAGGCACCACAGAAGTGTCCAAAAGAAAGAAGGAATCAAAAGTTACACCTAATTATAATGCTGATGTACTAAAACAATGACCTTTGTGGGATTATATCCCTAGAAGTAAAATAGTGTACACATTTTTGGTGCTAACCAACAACTCTCCAATTAAATTGAAGGGCCATTAAACAAGAGGGAAATAATATCTGGTAGTAGTTACCTAACCAGTGACCTAGGGCTGATGAAGTTATGAATCTTGGAGAAAAATTTACAACACTCATTACTAAACCTGCATAATTCTTTACTATATTACAAATATTGATTCTTACTAAATGTGCATAATTCTTTACTATATTATAAATATTGATTCTTATGCTCTGTGGTAATTTGAATCTAATTGGCCATTATAATCCTATATGAATGGTACTGTTAGAAGTTATGTCTTTGTTGGAGTGGATATAGCCATGCTGAAGGAAGTGTGTCACTGAAGTACTGAGCTTTGAGGTTTACTATGCTTAAGATACTGCCTAATATTTTATTCAGCTTCCTGTTGCATACAAGATGTAGGAGTCTCAGCTATTTAGGCAGCACCATGTCTGCCTGCACAATGTCATGCTAGTCATCATGATGATTATAGACTAAATTTTTGAAATTGCAAGCAACTCACCCCAATTAAATAGGATTTTTAAAATAATATTTGCTGTGGTCATTGTGTATCTTCAATGAAATTGAAACACTAAGACAGCAGCTGGTATTAGCAACTGAGTTATTGCTGTGATTAGCCTGACTATGTTTTATTTTTTGGAGAAATTCTGGTCTTTAGGACTTTGGGTTATAAAAGCAGTGGAATGTTTTAAGCACTGATTAATAGACCATACTAGTAGAAACATAGAAGACAGAGGTACTAAGAGTCATTTGAATTGTGAAAGTCAAAAGGTTCCAGAACATTAGAATGTTAGTATGAGGCCAGGAGACTAATCTTGTAATCTTTTGGTAAAGAAAATGGTTGCTTTTTGACCTTGTTTGAGAAGTCTGCCTGAGGCTAAAGCAAGAGTTTGAATTAAATCCTTTGGCATGAGAAATCTCATAATAATCTAATATAGACTAGGTTGTGTGGTCGTTATATAGTTATAACTATATTGACGATTAACAATGAAAAGGAGCAAGGTGAGCATAGTAACTATAAAATGAAAAATTTAAAGGAAAAATAACACCAAGAAGTAGAGTATAACTGAATCTTGTGTTCAAAATATAAAGAAATTAAGATTTGGAATAAAGGGAGTGATAATCTCAGGATGAGATTCCACCTATTCTAAGTTTTCAATTTATAAATTATAAGAAAAGTTTAGAGCCAGGTATGGTGATGCATACCTTTGATTTTTCCACTGGAAAGGCAGAGACTGGAAGATCTCTGAGTTTGAGACCAGCCTGGTATACAGTACAAGTTTCAGGATGAGCTTAAGCAGTAAAGGACAGCAAATCTGGTGAAGATGTAAATAAACAAAAGACCATATTCTAGCCCTAATAAACAGCAGAACTTGGCAGCTTTGTCCATGTGATTCTGGCTTTAGAGTTAAAGATGAAAGCAATGCATTATAAAATTTGCTTCCATACCTAAGATAGCAACTGTGTCCATGCTTGTGTCAGGAGTGTCCCTGAATGGAGGCTTGCATAGAGGCCATTGTGTGAAACTATGATTTTAAGCCTGGATTGCTTTGGAAAACACATGATGTTAGAGATGCCAGAGTCATGGATACCTGACAAGAAGAGCTGCTAATAGAAAGTTGAACCAGCCTAACTGAAAGAATTGTGTTGCATTCAACAAAGCTGAATGGTTTTAGAGATCTGAAGAGTGTGTAGACATCAGACATTAAAATGTGGAATTTATATTTTGCTTAGCTACTTGTCAGTCTTGCTTTGGTCCAGTATTTACTCACTATGCTTCCTTCCCTATGTTTTAGAATGGCAATGCATGTCCTATGTCATTATATTTTGGAAATTTGTGATTTGTTTTTTATTTTGATTTTGCAGTGGATTACAGTTAAGATATCCCCTGAATCTCAGAAGTTTGAACTTTGAACTTTTAAACCTTGTTAAGACTGTGTTACACTATGAGGACTTTTGAAGTTGGGCTAAATGCATTTTGTATCATGGTAATGTTAAAAGCTTATTGGGACCAGGGAGCAGAATGTAGCCATTTGAATGTAATAGTCCCCCAAAATTTCATAGAGAATGGCACTATAGGAGGTATGGCATTGTTGGAGTGGGTATAGCCATCATAAAGAAGTATGACACTGTGAAGATGGGCTTTCAGGTTTTCTAAGCTCAGGATATCACTCAACATTCAGTTGACTTCCTGTTGCCTGCAAAATATATATGACTCTCTACTGCCAGTAGTATGTCATCATGCAGACCACCATGCTCCTTGTCATAATAATAGACTGAACCTTTAAAACTGTAAGAAAACTACCCCAATTTAATGTTTTACTTTATAAACATTGCTGTGGTCATGGTATCTGTTCACAGCAATAAAAAAATCTTAAGATATCCTCACAATTAAATGTAAGTCTTAGTTCTCATTAAAAAGGGTATACATGGATAAAAAAAATGACTTTATTCATAATAGAAAAAATCTAGTGCCTTAGAGAAAGACAGCCACAAATTTGCCTTCTCAAGTTGGACTCATTTTATTTAATGTGATCATCTGTGGTTGTATCTATTTTTTTCTGCCAATAACATAATTCCTTTCTTCTTTATGGCTGAATGAAACTCCATTGTGCATTGACAACAATAACAACAACAAAAATAAAGAAAAATGTTTTTTATTTTGTTTTTGCAAAATATAGAGACAAAAAACCCACACAGATCAAAATTAGGTAACAAGATTATATGGTGCACAGGCCCAAATGATATAGCTAAAAGACAACACCTGAATCTAAGGCACAGAGATCACAGTGGAAGTGGGGTATGAAAAGATTTTAAGAGCCATATAAACAGAAAGTTTTCTATGAGATATTGTATCTTATAAATAAAAGAGGAGATATTCTCATGAAGTCTCATCAACATGATTGCCTAAACACAACCTGAGTAAGAATGAGAATAATGGACATGAAAATATAAAAGGAGAACATCTTATGGGGTGCCAACTCTAGACAAAGAATTGTAGCTAAGAGGAAATCTAAAAGTAGTAGAAATAGACTCCTCTGTGGAAAAGTTCCCAAACTGAGTATTTATTACCAAGTTGTCAACCCTAAAAGTTTGAAATACATAAAGGAAAGGAAAAAAGTGATGCAATAATATTTTAATTTCAAGAATTAAAAAATAAATAAATTTGCCCAGGACCAGGTGCTGTCTGTGGAACATGTCCCCACACACTCGGTAGCAGACAGAGATAAACTTTGGCTGTCAGGGTCCTCCCAGCTGCTGCTGAGGGAACTTGCAAGGCCAACAGTCTCCAACTGCTCAAACAAAAAAGGAATGAGGACTCTGAAAGACAGACTCAGACTCCACCCAAAGGTGAGGTGGGGTCAGTAGGCTCCAGTGCCTGAATCCCTGCGAGAAAAAAATGTGCTCTGGTCAGGTTCTGGTTCCAGGACCAGGTTCTGTCTGTGGAGCTTCTCCCCACACATTCTGTAGCAAAGACATAAGCTTTGGCTGTCAGGGTCCCCCCCAACTGCTGCTAAAGGAACTCGCACGGCCACCATGCCTCCAACTGTTCAAACACTGAAGGATTGAAGACATTAAATTCAGTCCCTTGCCCAGAGCAGAGATAGAGACTGAGCAGAACTTTTGTTCAGAGGTGACAGGACACAACAAGCTCACTTGCCACAACTGACCAGAAGCCACCTAATCATGAACCACTGAAGCCATGGGCAGACACCAGTGTAAAAGTATACATAATAATATAAAGAAGAACAAGGTAACTCCAGAAGAAAGTTGCAGTCCTACAACTGCAAGACCTGAACTGAGCAATGAAGAGGAAACAGAAGGAAGCAACAACAAAAATTCCTTTATGATGACCATCAAAGCTATCAAAGAGTCTATGAAAAATTGTCTTAAAGAAATAGAAGAAAATACAAACCAAAAATTGGAAGAGATGAACAAATCAATGAAAAAAAAACAAGAAAAAGTAAACCAAAAAATAAAAGAAACATGCCAGGAACTAAAAACTGAAATAAAGCAATAAAAAAGGCACAAAATGAGGCAAAGATGGAAATAGAAAACCTGATGGAAAAAGCTGAAACCACAGATACAAGCATAACCAACAGAGTTCAAGAGATGGAAGATAGAATCTCTGAAGTGGAAGACTCAGTAGCTCAAATAGATATATCAGTCAAAAAAATACTAAAACCAAAAAAGCCATAACTCAAAATGTTCAGGAAATCTGGGACACCAGGAAAAGATGTAACTTGAGAATAATAGGAATAGAAGAAGGAGAAGAACACCAGCTCAAAGGCACAGATAATGTTTTCAATGAAATCATAGAAGAATACTTCCCTAACCTGATGAAGGAAATGCCTATAAAGATACAAGAAATTTACAGAACACCAAATAGATTTGAACCCCCCCCAAAAGTCAGCGCACCACATAACAATCAAGCTATAAAACATACAGAACAAAGAAAAATTTTAAGAGCTGCAAAATAAAAGGGCCAATTTACATATAAAGGCAGACCCATCAGAATAACACCTGACTATTTAATGGAAATGATGAAAGCTAGAAGGGCTTGGACAGAAATTACTCAGACACTAAAAATACATGGCTGCCAAACTAGAATACTATACCCTACAAAATTATCAATCACCATAATTAGTGTAAACAACATATTTCATGACAAAGCCAGACTGAAACCATATCTATCTACCAATCCAGCGCTACAGAGAGTATTAGAGGGAAAACTCCAACCTAAGGACCCCAGATGCACCCATGGAACCACAAACAATCAACAATTCCACAGAAGAATACTCCAGAGAAAGGAAATACAAACAAGTTACCACCAAAAATGGCAGGAAATATCAATCAGTGGTCACTAATATTCCTTAATATCAATAGACTCAACTCTCCTATAAAACGTCACACACTAATAAGATGGATAAAACAACAGAAGCCATCCTTCTGTTGCCTACAAGAAATACACCTCAACCACAAAGACAGATACAAGCTAAGAGTAAAGGGTTGGGAAAACATTTTTCCAGTGAAATTGTCCTAAGAAACAAGCGGGGATTGCCATCCTAATATCTAACAATGTAGACTTTGAGCTAAAAGCAATTAAAAGGGACCAAGATGGTCATTACTTATTCATCACAGGAAAAATTGGTCAAGAGGAGATTTTAATCCTGAATATTTATGACCCTAATATACAGGTACCTACTTATGTAAAAGAAACACTGTTAAAGATCGAATCCCACATCAATTCTTACACCCTAATAGTGGGAGACTTCAATACCCCACTTTCAGGCATGGATAGATCAACCAGACAGAGACTCAACAGAGAAATAAGGAGTCTAAATGAGGTTATGATGCAAATGGATTTAATAGATATCTACAGAATCTTCCACCCAAAGGCAAAGGAATATACATATTTCTCAGCTCCTCATGGAACTTTCTCAAAAATTGACCACGTAATTGGTCATAAAGCAAATATCAACAGATACAAAAAAATGAAAATAATCCCTTGTAAAATATTGGACCACCAGTGCCTAAAGTTAGAGTTCAAAAACATAAAAAATCAAAGAAAGATTATTTACTCATGGGAACTAAACATCACTCAGCTGAACCATCTCTGGGTCAAGGAAGAAATTAAGAAAGAAATCAAAATCTTCCTAGAATTCAATAAAAATGAATCCACAATGTATCCAAACTTGTGGGACACAATGAAAGCAGTCTTAACAGGAAAATTCATAGTGCTAGATGCCTACAAGAAAATCCTAGAGAAATTCCACAGTAGAAAACTAACAGCTCAGCTGAAAGCCTTAAAACAATTAGAAACGAACTCACCTAGAAGGATTAGACGGCAGGAAATAATCAAACTTAGAGCTGAAATCAATACAATTGAAACAAAAAAAACAATACAAAGAATCAATGAATCTAAGAGTTGGTTCTTTGAGAAAATCAACAAAATAGATAAGCCTTAGCTAAACTAATAAAAAAAACAGAGAGAGTGTGTTCAAATCAACAAAATTAGAAATGAAAAGGGGGACATAACAACTGAACCCCAGGAAATCCAGAGAATTACCAGATCATATTTTGGAAATCTGTATTCCTCAAAAATGGAAAACCTAGAAGAAATGGACAGCTTTCTGGACAGGTACCATCTACCAAAATTAAATGAAGATCAGATTAATTACCTAAACAGGCCTATAACTGTTAAAAAAAATTGAAGATGTCATTAAAAGCCTCCCCAAAAATAAAAATCCCTGATGCAGATGATTTCAGTGCTGAATTCTACGAGACATTCAAAGAGGAATTACTACTGTTACTCTTCAAACTATTTCACATAGTCGAAACTGAAGGAATATTCCCAAACTCCTTTTATGAGGCCACAATTACCCTAATACCCAAGCCACCCTAAGACACAACAAAGAAAGAGAATTACAGACCAATTTCCCTCATGAATATTGATGGTAAAATTCTCAACAAAATTTTAGCAAACTGTATACAACAATGTATAAAAAATATCATCCACCATGACCAAGTATGTTTCATCCCAGAAATGCAGGACTGGTTTAACATATGAAAAACAGTAAACGTTGTCCATCATATTAACATCCTAAAGGAACAAAACCACATGATCATATCCTTAGATGCTGAAAAAGCCTTTGACAAAATCCAAGACTCCTTTATGATTAAAGCCCTGGAGAGATCAGAAATACAGGGAGAATACCTAAATATAATAAAGGCAATTTACAAGAAGCCGACAGACAGTATCAAACTTAATGGAGAAAAATTCAAAGCAATCCCACTGAAATCAGGAACTAGACAAGGATGTCCTCTCTCCCCTTATCTATTCAATATAGTTCTCGAAGTTTTAGCTAAAGCAATAAGGAACGAAAAGAGATTAAGGGCATACAAATTGGAAAAGAGGAAGTGAAGCTATGTCTATTTGCAGATGATATGATTGTATACATAAGTGACCCACAAAATTCTTCCAAGGAACTGCTACAGCTGATAAACACCTTCAGCAATGTAGCAGGATACAAGATAAACTCAAAGAAACCAGTAGCCCTTTTATACACTAAAAATAGAAGAGCTGAAAAAGAAATAAGAGAAACATTACCCTTCATAATAGCTGCAAATAGTGTTAAATACCTTGGAGTAACTACAACCAAAGAAGTAACAGACCTATTTGACAAAAATTTTAAAACATTGAAGAAAGAAATTGAAGAGGATTTCAGAAAATGGAAAGTTCTCCTATGTTCCTGGATAAGTAGGATCAACATAGTAAAAATGGCAATTCTACCAAAGGTAATCTACAGATTCAAAACACTGACAATCAAAATACCAACACAATATTTTTTGGACCTTGAAAAAACAATACTCAATTTCATTTGGAGTAACAGGAGAGCCAGGATTGCCAAAACAATTTTACTCAACAAAAGAACCTCAGTAGGTATCACCATCCCTGACTTCAAGTTATACTATAGAGCTACAGTAATAAAAACAGCCTGGTACTGGCATAAAAACAGACTTGTGTATCAATGGAATAGAATTGAGGATCCAGACATTAACACAAAATCCTATGAACACCTGATCTTTGACAAAGAGGCTCAAAATATTCAATGGAAAAAAGTTAGTATATTTAACAAGAGGTTTTGGCATAGCTGGATGGAAGTGTGTAGAGAAATGCAAATAGATTCGAGCCTGTCATCCTGCACAAAACTCAAATCCAATTGGATCCAAGACCTCAACATAAACCTAGCCAATTTAAACTTGATAGAAAAGAAAGTGCGAAATACACTTCAATGAATTGGCACAGGTGACCACTTCCTAAATATAACACCAGTGGCACAGACACTAAGACCAACAATCAATAAGTGGAATCTCCTGAATCTAAGAAGCTTCTGTAAAGCCAAGGACACTGTCAATTGGACAAAATGCCAGCCTACAGAATGGGAAAAGATTTTCACCAACCCTACAAGTGATAGAGGACTGATCTCTAAGATATATAAAGAGCTCAAGAATCAAGAGCCCTAAACTTTGAATAACCCAATCAAAAAATAGGGTACAGATCTAAAAAGGGAATTCTCAGCAGAAGAATTATGAATGGCTTAAAGGCACCTAAAAAAGTGCTCATCATCTTTAGCCATCAGAGAAATGCTAATGAAAACCACTTTGAGATACCACCTGACACCTGTTAGATTGGCTAAGATAAAAGACAAAGAGGACAGCCTATGCTGGAGAGGATGAGGAGCAAGGGGAACACTCCTCCATTGTTGGTGGGATTGTAAGCTTGTTCAGCCACTTTGGAATGCAG
>PVIH01010292.1:47379-76601 GCA_004025045.1 Sigmodon hispidus
CTAGATGTCCCTCAACTGAAGAATGGATTAACAAACTGTGGTACATCTACACAATGGAATACTACTCAGCAGTAAGAAAAAATGATATCCTAAAATTCACAGGCAAATGGATGGATTTGGAGAATATCCTCCTGAGCGAAGTATCACAAACTCAGAGAGATAAGCAGGGGATGTACTCACTCATTAGTGGTCTCTAAACTGGATCTGCCAGTAGTGGAGCCTGAACTAAGCACTATTGGGATAGTGGGAACATGGTACTGCCTCCTGCCTGCCCAGGGAGGGGATTGGCAGTTGTGGAGAAGAGAGATTGACCTGATGGGGTGTAAGGGAGAAGGGACTTTGAATAAGGATATACAGGGATAGAAAATGTGACTTCTTTGTTCATAATATTAATAATAAAAATAAATAAATAAATAAATTTACTTTGTAAAGTATTGTTATATTTAATATATTTGTCTATAGAAAAACAAGCATGATTATTTTTTATGTAGTTTGTATATTTCATTATGAGTATTTCTCTACCATTATAAGATAAGGAAATAGGAACAAAACCATTTGAGATTTATTTACTATAGGGATATACAGAGCTCTTTGGAACAAGGCAGACTCCAGAGTTTTACTGACATTGTATGTTAGAAAATCAGACAGCAAAGCCATGAGTTAATATTAAGAATAATTTAAGAATATGATACTTCAATAATGTTTGTTTTTATAACATTTAAAAGAAAGTATTTATAAATATGTTTTCATCATAATATATAAAATCAATAATATAGAAACTGTTCTATGTCAACCTAGCTAAGCACCAATGATTACAGCAAGCATTTTATTCAGACATTGTTCTGGATATGAATGTGTGTAGGTGATGTGAAAAAGCACTATAATGAATTATGTCTTAAATTTGTACTAAGTGGCAAGTACAGAGCAGAAATCATATAGTTTTTGGAAATAAAAACTTATATCTGAACCAAAAGCTTCCTTCCATTATGGCTTAATGTTTCCCTCATAGGTTCTTTGAATTCCTGACCAGAAATAGGATTAGATTTTTGTATGCAAATTGTAGAATTAAAGTTTTTAGGATGAAATGACATTTATATATTTCTTTACATCCCTGATGTTTCAGATACTTATTTCTCTTCTCAGTTTTTCTTTTTCCTTTCTAACTGCTAGTGCACTTCTCTCCAGGTGCAATCTCAGAGGTAGAAAAATATCAACATACTGGAATTTTCCCTTACATCAATTCTTGTTAAGAACTGAATAGTGAGTTACCTACTCAACATCATTTGTAGTAGTCCAATGACTATAATTAAAGTCATTCATAATACAAGTTTATCAAGGAAAATCAAATATTTGGATATTGCAGGCAATTTAAAATGATGATGAAGTAAGTGAAGACTGCAGAGTAAACAATGTTTTTCAATACTTCATACTTGATGTGGCTTTTTATAAATTTCATAGACTATATTTATGTAGCTTCCATCTGGGCCATTAATGAATGTGGACATAATTGCTAGTTTTCTTTTCAGTGCAGTGTATGGTGATTTTTTTTTACTAGTTTTGAACTTTAGTTAAACATATGACTTTTAAGAAAAACAATTAATGCATAAGACTATTATATTTCTCAGCTATTCTCTCACTGTTCAATTTTAAAACATTCCTAGATTATAACATAATAATTTCTTTTATTCCTTCTTCTCACTCTAAAACTCACACATACCCACCATTGCTCTCTATTTAAGTCTATACTTATTTTTGAAATTAATTGGTGTTATTTACAAATATAAATATACATAAAATATATACTTCTAAATATAACCTGTTCAGTCTGTATAATGTTACTGGTATGTATGTTTTCAGAACTGATTATTTGGTATTGTGTGTTCTCTCCTGAGTAAGATTATTCTTCTCACCCAAACTTCTTTAGTTTCCGATAGTTCTTTTGTGTAGGATTGAGGATGCATAGACATTGTCCCATTTACTTTGACAACTCTCTCAATCAATACTCTATACTGCTACCAAAGTGATATTTCAAAAATATAAGTCTAGTCATGTGGCTAATATTTATGTGTTCTTGAATGGCAAAACCTTGGGTTTTAATCCAACCCTGACTAATTAAAATGCAGGGAAATTATTTAATATCTAAATCTCAATTCCCTTATAATTATATAATTATATTATATATATATATAATTATATAATATAATTATTCAGAGATTTTTTTCTGAAGACTAACAAATAATCTATTTGTCATAGTGCCTTGAAATAATGTTCAGTGTTTGAGGATGATAACATCATTATATTTATTGCTATTCTTTTTGATACTTAACATAGTTCTTGCAATTTGAATTATTAACTTCTCCATTAAGTTTAAAATTAAGTCATAGGAATTTAGGTGTTGCATATGTTTCTTATGCATCATCTTCTGTAATGTTTTCTGAGCCTTATATGCTAGAGTGTTTTATAAATACATTCACTGGTATGAGCTCTGCAACTCTGCATTTTGATTGGTTGTAATTTTCCAAAATGTCCTCACTTTAGTGTCTCTCTCTCTCTCTCTCTCTCTCTCTCTCTGTGAATGCATGCACGTAGGCCTGAAGATAATGTTAGATATTATTCTTCCTCAATTTTCTTTCTTCTACCTTATTCACTGAGTAATGATTTTTCAGCTAACCCAGATCTTCAAACACTGAGCAATCTTCTCTGCATCTTCTCCATTAAAAATATTCTATATCCTATATCCAATGACAAATAACTAAATGTTAAGTCAACATTCAGTAATAATGAAATAACATTTTCAGATGATTTTAAAAATGTCATCTTCTTATTATTCTGTTTATCAAAGTTCATATTGACTCGATTATTTAGTAGGTTATAGGGCAGAATATCTAAAGAATCTAGATTATTTTAGGGATTAGGGATGAAAGTTAAGTTTATCTGTGAATGTTAATAGTTCTAAACATTTTACTTATTTATTTTGCAGGTACTTTCTGTTTTTCATTATTTTTTCTTTTCTAGATAATTTTTATTATATCACTCAAGACTTGTGCTACCCATGTATTGTAGAAAACTGTGCAGTAAGAGTATCCATTAAGTTTTAAGTAACTTTAGATTATTCAGTGTCTTAAAAAACAAGAGTGTGGATCAATATACTGTTGATTTAGACATATATAATTATAACTATTGGATTAAGAAGGGCTGACATCATCACTACCAGTATGATGAATGTTTCAGCTTCTCCACATCCTTAACACTGAAGTACAGACTCACACAAATAGAGCCCCTGTACTTCACAATTACACAATTTAAAAATAATATTCACTTTCTTGACATTTTCTAAGTATGAGAGGCATTAATATTATGACAAGACCCCAGATTATATGGATAAGATACATAAAAATGAATTTGATGAAAGAGCTTTGATGTTCTAATTCTTGTAATATTTAAGAATAAAATTAACATAATATTGTACATCTATATGGCATGTGCAAACTCAAACTGACAGTAACCAGTATGTGAAACATCCCTATGCTATCCATAAAATGCCTAAATTAAGTGTACAAACAAAGCAAGTTATGAGGTAGGTAAATTCAAACATAGTGTTTGCTAATGTTAAATGACCTGAGCAATTTGGAAAACAGTCAGATGACTATCATATAATGTTAGTCATCCACTTAGCAAGAAACCTGGGGATTTTAACTACCTGTATTTACTTTAGACATTTAATTCTACACAGAAGCTCTAGTATTACCATTACAACCAAAGAAATCATCCCAGATAAATCATCCCAGATACCTGTCAACAACAGAAAGTATAAATATATTGTAGAACATAAGTAACTATAATAGTCAACATTTAAAACTAAATCTATTACTGCTTTGAGCAATATAGTGAGTTCTCGTAGTTAATTCTATGTACACAACTGCTAGTGTGCTGTTATCTGGAATATAAACAAACCTTGGGAGAAGCAAGTTGTTCTTTACTATTCAAAAATGTCTCAAGAGTGAAAGGCATCTTCAACTTTAATATATTTCAGGGTCTTTTATATACAAAACTTTCTTACTTTGGCTAGAACAAAGTAAGAAACAAATTACTCAGAAAATTTATGTAATATAGAAATGGGAGATTCTCACAAATATTCCTGGTATATGAGTTTTCAACATAAAGTAATTTAAGAATGAGAAAATGATAGATTTCAATTACCATATTGTTAGTTCAACCCCCTGCCTATATCTACATCTTAACTAGAATAAGTTGACTTCATGCCAGACATTTGTATTTCATATACAAGCTATTCACAATGCTTAACTGCATTCCAAGTGTTTTGAAATGTGTTATCAGTTAATATGACAGTAGATTATTAAAAATGTTACATGTATTTGGATTTGTTACTAACATTAGAAGAAATCCTCTATTCAATTTATAGCATACTTGTTTTTAGAATGTCGAGATGTCCTATTATGGATTAATATGGATATTTCATCACTTTTTCTTATTGCCTTTTATGTAGAAAGTTATGCCTTGCATAAAGCAGCATCATTAAATTTTAGAAAACACTGCAACTTTATTTCTGCTGAACCTTTTATTTAGCCAATATCCCAGCTGGTATTCTTCCGGTATGTCTACTTTGTTACACAAATTCTGGTTGTATTAAATGAAACTTAAAGCCAGGTATCAGGGGAAAGACTTGAATATCAGAGAGAGGAAACAGACCACAATCAAATGTCAGCCAGCTATCTTCCAGCTTCTTCAGTCTCACTCCTCATTGCTTCTATAGAATGAATCTGTCTTTCTATGCCTGCCTTAAATAGCTTCTTCACCCAGTTGTTTCACATCCAGGTTAAGATTAAAGGTGTGAACTACTACTATTTTGTAGTTAATCTTGGACTCAAAGAAACACAGAAAGATCACTGTCTCTGGATTTATGGGATTAAAGGTTACCACTCCTGGTTTTTCCCCCTGCAGGAATTAAAGGCCCGAGTTACCACTCTCTGAACCTCCTGCATTGACTGTTCTAGACTGGTCTTATTAAATATATAACATATCACCACATATTCCATTTTGTGTCAAAAATATAAAGTGTTATAACCAGCATAAGAAAAACCATATATAATAGGTACAATAATTACATACAATAGATACAAACAATAATTACATGAGCAATGTCCAGTTCATTAACAATTGACAAATTCAAAGAAAATATTCCATCATTTATTCTATTTTGGTGGGTTCAAACGATTACACTTATTCACTTTCTATCTAATTTGTATTACTAATTAAAAACTATATATTTATATTTCTCAAACTTATACACTTTAACTTCTAAGTGAGTTTCTTTTCTTAAACTGTTACTAGAAAACTCTAACTATCTCATCTTTAACTCTCTCAGAGACCAAAGAAGAAAATAATATTAACTAAGTAAATGGCATGGGCAAGCAAGCAAAAACATGTAAGAAATGAAATAGCTGGCTGCCTGGACACCCAAGGTTCTTCTGCATTGTTGAAGCACCATCTTTAGCCTATAGACTTAGCAAGTCTAAGAGCCTTCTCTGTGAAACAGGATAAGAATATCTCCATAACTTACAAAGACCTTCCTAAATTGTATTAGCAAGGGCGGTAATTCTTTTTTTTTTCCTCCCTTGAAAATTTTTTGTGTTTTGAAAATCAATATTAAACATTATATAAAAAAGCAAAACATTCAGAATAGATAACAAAAAACACATACAATAATAAAACTTCTCTCTTCTCTAAAATACATGAAACATAAAAAAATAATATTATAAAGCTTTTCAAGGCCAATTAAGCTCAGTTACAGATAAAGAAACACAGTAAGTCACAGCTAATGCCCATGAATGCACTATGGCCACCACAAATTTCTGCTAAGCATCTTTCTACAATTACATCCTGAAGTGGGCAGTTCAGATGCTGAGACTGGTAAAACTATTGTTGCATCCACCAATGTGTCCAATAAACTTTTAGTAATAACATTATTTATTCTTTTAACTTTGGCATTTGTTAATAGAAGCTTGTCAAAATATTTGCTTTATAATTTTTCCTAAATTTTTATCTTTTCTACAGATATTCTATTATTAAATGTAGTATGTGTTTTCACAATAGGATTTAATTTCTTTAGTTGCTATGAATAGGTGTTTTCTCCATGCTGGCAGGGTGAGATTGAATTGGATTTGATATAACGGCCTTTTTAAGACCCTTTTGGGGTGTTTCCTGAAGGCAAAAAAAAAAAATGTCTTGTTTGTCCTTTGTTGACTTGCATTCATGCCACTCACTCTGGATACTCCAGGGGCTAGCACAGTCCCTTAAAATTATTTCTGACAAAGGCACTGTGTCTAGACATGCCTTGTTTGCAATATTTTTTTTAAGGAACCTTGCCTTAACATTTAACATTTTGACTTTTGTTATACCTCTAGAAATAACGTCTCCTACCAGTTATCATCAGAGTCATGTGGCTCTAGATTAAATATCTTATAAATCCAATCTTCTAAGGGTGTTGACCTTGCTTTTAGCAGTCTAGTTATTCTTTTACATTTTGAATTAGCATTCTCAAAAGCCAGCAATTCAATTATTATTCACTAGTTTCTGAATCTGGTACCATTCTGTTCTATTTACTGCTTAATCTCTCTGCAAAAAGTCTGTAAAAATTTATTATGGGCTTTGAATTACTTTGTGAAGAATCCAGTTTTCTTTTCTATCCCTTCAGTTCAATCACAAGCATTCAATACTTCCATGCAGCATAAATTAAGGGTATGCTCATTATGTAATGTTTGCCTTCCTATGTCAGCATAATCCTCTTCCCTAAGAAGTTAGTCTGGGAAGACTTCTATGCCTGTGACTCTGCTTTTGTTCTATTATTCTAGCCTCCTCCTTCCACTATGTTCATTGCTTTAAAAGTGGCTCAGCCTCCAAAACAGTAGTAACCACATCTAACCAGTCCTTAGGGTTAATCTGGCTATATGATGACCAGTTACTTAGTATTTGTTTTACAAATGATGAGTGCATACCATATGTCACAATTGCTTCCTCAACTCTTAATTCTAACATTTGTATCAGAACCCAACTTAATTCTGTACTTGTTTATTTTTTTATCATTTTGTATTTTCCTTAAGGTTACTGGGTATATTAATATTGGCTGTCCGATAACCTTAGTCTGTTTTATGTAATATTAGAAGGTATTGCTGATACTGGTTCCTCATATTCCTCTGTTTGCATTTGAATAACTTTGTGATCTCTCTTAACAGGCTTTTTAAAGGCTCTCTTCTTGGCATTCACATTATTTGACTTTTTAAATGATAAAAGTTATACACCAAGTCTTGCACAATTTCTGGTTGTATTAAATAAAACTCAGAGCCAGATAATAGGGAAAGCTGAGATTTTTCTGAGTTCAAAAGCTTACAGCACTTTAATTCTGATTGTGTAGACACATTTTATTATATTTAGCCTATGCACTTTCAGTGTAAATTGAGACGAGTAATTGTTAAGGTCTAAGTGATCTGTCTACCCAATACTTCCCTGTGAGTAAATGTTCTTAATATGTCAGAGCCAAGGAAAAATACTTTCTATTAAAGTAAGTTTAATAAAACCAGTCTGGAATATCAGAGAACAGATCTACCCAAAGTCAATCCAGGAGGGTCAGAGAGGGTAATTTATATCTTTATTCCCAGCAGGGTGAAAGACTGGGAGTGGTGATCTATGCCTTTAGTCACTCCAGAGACAGAGATCTTTCTGTGTTTCTGTGATTTCAAGGGTAACTACAAATAGTAGTAGCTCACACCTTTAATCATAACCTAGATGTAAAACAAATGGGTGAAGAAGAAATTTAAGGCAGGCATAGAAAGACACATTTATTCTGTAAAAGCAATGAGGAGCAAGACTGAGCAAGCTGAAAGATAGCTGGGTGACATTTTCCTGTGATATGTATTATCTCTCTGGTATTTCAGCTTTTTCATAGGGAAATCACATGCATTTAATACTGAACAGCTACTTAGTATTTGTTTTACCATATGCCATACTCCTCATCCACAAGGCTCACACCATCTAAGAGGATCCAGAAGTGTTGACATTTGTACTGAAATGATATTCATTGTTCATCACAAGGCCATTAAATATATAAACTCACAGGAAATATGACTAAAACCCCAAGATATACATGGGATAAAACTAGTGAAAGTTCAAAAATGGACAACGGTTTAGATCATGAAGCCTCACAAATTTCCAATATCTGATAAACTTTTAAAAATTATTGACTTTAATGATTTCTTAAAGAAGTATTGAGAGAGGCTAGGCTCTAATTGGAACTATTATGTTGGGATATTTATCACTAGTAAGTTTATAAAATTAAAGAAATTATTCAGGCAGTTAATTACTAATTACTCAGGCAAGTACAAAGACCCAGATTTCATGCCCAAGGGTAGGAGTTGGCTTTAATAATTACACTTCTAAGGGGGGAGGCAGGTAGATACAACAGCTTCAGTGGCTAACTAGCTTAGTCTAATTGTTAAACTCAATAATTAAGAGACCAATAAATAGGAGATTCTGTCTCAAGAAGAAAATGTGAACAGTGTCTGAGAAAAAGACACCTTGCTCTTTTTCTGGCCTATATACACACTCATATAAATGTACATGAGTACGTACATATGCAGCTTCTTCCTGCCTGAGATAAATTATATTTTCATGGAACAATGTATATTGTAGGGTATATAAATAGTATTAACAAAATTTAAGGAGATTTAAAGAAGCAAGCAGAATTTTGCCAGGGCTCTTATTATCTCTGGGTAAGTAGGAAAGCAAAATTAAAAACACCATGTATCTCTTGTAAATATTTCAACTGGTGTTAACCGCCCCCCCAAAAAAAATACAGTCTTACTAAACCACTGAAGACTGATGAATCTACACAACTCATGGTTTATCTGTTCCTGCTGAAAAGGGAATTAATTCCAGTAGAGAGCTAGAGATTAATAGTTTTATATGTACATATGCCATAATTTTACATTAAATATTAGACTTATTTTTTGTTCATGTGTATTTGTTCCTCAGCTCCCTGTGACTGCAAGTGAGCTATTATTTTTTGGTAAGTTAGTGAGCTATCATTTTGGACAGGGAAGTTTTATTTAAAGGATATGACATGAATGGTGATCATATTTCATTTTTACACAATGCCTTAAGTCAAGTGGGTTATAGCTGATTTAGTAATCTATAATTGTGCTCTATTTATTTCTCTTCACATAGCAACTATTTAGTCTATTAATTGTCCTCAGGAAGGAAGATCAAGTTTTCACAGAACATGCTATGCTGTACAAATAAAATTACAGAAATATTATGAAATATAATATATTCATATTATATTGTGACTTACTAGTTTGGATAATCCAAAGTTCCACCTGTTCTTCCACATAGGAACAACAATAATGCAAACATGCTACATAAAGCTTAAACCCTTGTATACTTGAGCCATTTATGACTATAAAAACTTATAATTAACATTTCTTTGCTGATTTGTAATCAGCAATATAAACTTACACTTAAAAATCACCTAAACCACTACATCCTCCAACTTAAATGATTTCCAGTCTCCCCAGGAATTCTGGTTATTACTCAGTATTGGCATGCTATATTGCTCATTACTGTTCTTATCCATAACATTTTCAAAGAAATGCCTTATTTTTGCATGTGCTCTCTTTAAATATTTCATAACCAATAAAAACATATAAATAAAAAAAATGAGAACAAGTCTCACCTTCGGACCTCTAGTGACTTTTTTTTTTTAACACTGATATAAAATAACCTTTGCTTGTTTCAGGTAGTTCTGAGGATAAAAATCTGTGCCACACTACTCAGCTGGTCCTGTTTCCTCAATACAGAACAAACTTTTAATTGGTGTTGAATCTAAGTTTGCATCTCAAGTATAGCCTAAATTTTGTTAATAATGTAATGGTAGAAGGAATCAAACTGATAAGGAATTCTAATTCATAAAGAATTGGACATTATTTTGAGACATGTTCTGGAAATCTTTAGCCATCAGAGAAGTTCAAATCAAAACAACTTTGAGATATCACTTTATACCTGTGAGAATGGCTAAGATTAAAAAACAAAGATGTCAGCATATGCTGCAAGGATGTGGAGCAAGGGGAACACTCCTCCATTGTTGGTGGGAGTGTAAGCTTGTTCAGCCACTCTGGAAGGCAATATGGCGGTTTCTTAGACAACTGTTACGGAGAGTCTGAGTTCAGACGCTAGGGATTGACCCAAGTCCCGGAGAGGGAGTCCCTGGATGGGTGGTCCAGGTGCTAAAATCTGCTCACCTCTGACTCAGCTCTGGACAGGGATCTGACTTTCAAAGGCCTCAGTCCTTCTCTGATGATGCAGTTTGCCCTGGAAGTGGGGTCCAGCCATGCAAGGTCCCTTCTTTTAGGGGTCACTGGAGGAGCCACTCAGCTAAAGCCTAACACCTGTCTGCTAGGGAAACTGGGAATCAATGTCCCCAAGGATCCCACAATACCACTACTGGGCATATACCCTAAAGATGTACATTTACACTCCAAAGGCATCAGCTCAGCTATGTTCATAACTGCATTATTTGTAATATCAAGACCTGGAAACAACTTAGATGCCCCTCAACTGAAGAATGGATTAACAAACTGTGGTACATCTACACAATGGAGTACTGTTCAGCAGTAAGAAAAAAAATGATATCCTAAAATTCACAGGCAAATGGATGGATTTCGAGAATATTCTCCTGAGAGAGATACCACAAACTCAGAAAGATAACCCTGGGATGTACTTACTCATTAGTGGACTTTAAAAAATAACAAACAAACACAACCACTGAACAACTTAAGATCTGAAGTACCTTGGACTAGCACCATGCAGCCCATTCCCTACAGAGGAACACCTATCCCAGTCTTGATGTTGAGATGAGGAAAGTGGATTTGCCTGTAGTGGATGCTGAACTAAGCCATGTTTGGTCTTTAGGACCTTCTCCCCTTCTTGGGTAGGAAGTAAGGAGATGGGGAGAAAAGAGAGTGACTGGGAGGAGTGAGAGTGGGAAGGGAGTTTGAACAAGGGGATACATGGTTAAAAAATGAGACTTTATTCATGATAAAAAAGCATTTGGCAATATTTTGTTTATATGTTTCTGTGGCTTATTTCAGATAAAGACGCTTTCAGATATCGAGACGCCACAGGAGTGATTAATTTCTCTCTGTGTGTGTTCACACATATATTCATATTTATGTGAAAAGTACAATGAGTTAGAAGCAACTGCATGTGGTTGTTTTTTGTTGTTTTCTTTTAGAGGAGCTACCACCCAGCTCCCTAATAAATCACACATGGAGGCTTAGTCTTAATTATAAATGCCTGGCCTTAGCTAGACTTATTTATTGCCAGCTTTTTTTTTTTTTTAATCTGATATACCTTCTGCCTCTGGGCTTCTTCATTTATCTTTTTTTTTGATAACTTTTCTTACTCCACTGCTGGTTTTATAGCTAGGTATCTGGTCTCTACTATCTTTCTTTCCTTGTTCTCTTGCTCATTTTTCTCTTCTTTTTCCAGATATCTTCTGGTATTAATTCTTTCTCTCTGTGATCCCCAACTACCCTTTTACCTTAATATTGACCCTTCCACTCTTCATTAGATTATCAGGTGTTTTTGATAGACAAAGATTCACAGCTTCACAGAATTAAACAAACGCATCTTAAAAAATTCAACATATCTTTGCATCATTAAATCAAATGGTCTATAGCATAAACAAATGTAACACATCTTCAGTAATATTCAAAACGTTGAATTTGCTAATGTTTTCTGAGGAGAACAATATAGCAGAGTTATTGAAAACGTCCTTGAAGTGGCTTGTAAATTTATCCTCTTCTTGTCTATTAAGTTGACACTCAGCAGGGACTTCAGCCTCGTATCACTCAGATCTCTCTATTATCTAACTAGAAAGAAGCTCTGCTAGTTCTAAAACCTTTCTTTAAGTTTCTGATTAATTTATTCTTTCTTATCAACATTGTTACATGCAGTTCAAACTGCAGGTATTTCATTTGAAGTAAGACAGTGGTGCATCCTTTCATACATTCCACTGGAAACATGGCTGTAGATTCAGAAGCAGATTAATAGTTGCTGTGTTGCTCATCCTGACTCCCTTCTTCTTTCTCCTAATTTACACTCTCAGAAGATATTAGGCTAAATTGGACATTTTGTTCCCTGAAATAAACTTCTTCAGAAATTATGTTTCTCATCAATCTTTATTTCTCTTAATTTATTCTTTATATTTTTCAGTACAGAAATTAACCTATATTTTCAGCATCTGATTTCTAGGCAATATTAGGCACCAGCATATGTGCTAAAGGAAAACATAAATGAATTTTAGTTTATTAAAACTAAAAATGTTTGAATCTACTATAACTACCTACAAACATGAAAGTGTACATGGGATACAGATACATGTTTAAATAAAATAATTATGTTAATAAAATAAATGAGCAAAAGCTAAGCAAAACAGCATATGAACCACATGAAAAAAGAAAAACTCTAATTGAATAAATTCCTTCATGATGAGAACATGTAAGTTAAAATCACAGTGAGATAACTTTTCAAGATAACCCTTTGTTAGGCAAAAGTAAGGAGAAATAGTGAGTATAACACAGTGTCAGTAAGAGTCTAAACTTGCAGGACTCTTTTGGCATCAATCATCACTATTGTTTGAAACAATATATATGCATAATCTACAACCAAGAAATTTTATTTCTAAATATAGGGAGTAATTTATTTATTTATTAAGACAATTATTCAAATTTTTACAAATTATCATTGTAAGTATCTTAGAAATATAAGCGATTAAAGTATATCAGAATGAAAAAAAGTTCATACTTCAGTTTGGCTGTATACTAATTAATACATAAAATACATATTACATAAATACAGAGCTATGCATATAAACATAAGAGAATCATTAAATCATAATATTTGTATGCACTTTATACTATATATAAATATCTTTAAATGTTAGAGTCCTAATAAGCATACAATACATAAGTCAATGTTATTCTTTTACTAACGAGTGAGAAAAAATGATAAGAAAAGTTATATAAGCATTTTTTAAGAGTGCAAACTTGAATTTGAGCTTGTAACATTCACAGTATTACTCTGTAATCCCAACATCGAGGAATAGAGTCAGGTAGGTCATAAGAGCTTAGTGGCACCAATCCCTAAACAGCCATTCTGCTTCTTTGTGGAGTACAGCCCACACAGAATAGGGCTGGCATAATAGCAGTGGGGGAATAGCTGAGTCCCTTGGTCCTGGGCACACTGCTCAGAAGTAAAAGACTCGGCTTCTTCATCAGGGAACACAGTCTTCACAGACTACGTCGGGTGTAATAGCGTCAAGGAAGCAGAGGAGTTCCTAAAAGCATAACTGAGAGGTCAGAGGCCAGAAGGTGACTTCTGCCACCTGAACCCAGGCTGTGAATGGCTATGCTGCTTCTGTGTAGAACACAGCCTGCCCAGAATAGGAGTGGCATAATAGCAGTGGAGGAACAGTGGAATCCCTTGGTACTGGGCACATGGCTCAGAAGTAAGAGACTCTGCTTCTTTGGAAGGGAACACAATCTGCATAGACCAGGACAGGCATACTAACAGCAAAGAAACAGAGGAGTTCCTAAAAGCACAGATGAGAGGTCAGAGGTCAGAAAGTGACTTCTTCCACCTGAACCCTGGACCTGAGACAGCCATTTGGCTTCGTGTGGAACATAGCCCACCTAGAACACAGAAGGTGTAATAACATCAGGGGAATAGCCAAGTTCATGGGTGCATTGCTGAGAGGTGAGAGGTCAAGAGGTGAGGACTGACATCATAACACTGAGACCTCATGAGACCAGCTGACCTTCTGAACACATAGCTGACAACAATACAAAGGTCAACAAGACACCACCAGAAGAAGAAAGTAGTTCTATAGCTTCAAGACTTGAACATAACAGTGGAGAGGGAACAGAAGGAAATGACCTTAAAAAAAGCTTTATGAACTAATAGAAGCCTTAAAATAGGATATAAAAAACTTTTTTAGAGAAATAGAAGAAAATACAAACAGAAAACTAGAAGAGATGAACAAAGCCTTTAAAGAAAATAAAGAAAACCAAGAAAAAGGAAACAAATAGGTGAAAGAAATTTACCAAGAATTAAAAACTGAGACAGAAGCAATGAAGAAGGCACAAACCAAGACAAAACTACAAATAGAAAATCTGAAAAAACACTCGGAACCATGAATTCAAGCATAACCAACAGAATCCAAGAGATGGAAGAGAGAATCTCTGGATAGAAGACTCAATAGTGGTAATAGACACATCAGATAAAAGCACCACTAAAACCAAAAAAGTTATAACACAAAATGTCCAGGAAATTGGGGACACCATGAAAGGACCAAACCTGAGAATAATTGGAATTGAAGGAGACAAATACTAGATGAAAAGGCACAAATTTTCAATAAAATCATAGAAGAAAACTTCCCCAACCTAAAGAAGAAAATGTCTCTAAAGATACAGGAAGCATACAGAACACCAAATAGACTAGACCCACAAAAAAGTCTACTTGCCATATAATAATCAAGCCTCTAAACATACAGAATGAAGGAAAAATACTAAGAGCTGCAAAATTAAAAAAAAAAATTCAAATAACCAGTTAGAATAACACCAGACTATTCAGTGGAAACAATGAAAGCAAGAAGGTACTGGTCAGACATTATACAGACACTAAAAGTGCATGGATGCCAACCTAGACTACTGTACCCAACAAAACTATCAATCAACATACATGGAGTAAACAAGATATTTCATGACATAACCAGATTCAAACAATACCTAACCAAAGATCCTGACCTACACAAAGGCCTAGAGGGAAAACTCCAACCTAAGGAAACCAGAAACACCCATGTAACCACAGATAAGTGATAAGCCCACAGAAGAACTACCCATCCTGCCCCCAAAAGAAGTCAATGCTGAACTAAGCTACCTTGGGACCCTGGGACCTCCTGTCCTTGATGGGGAGGAGATAAGGAGATGGGGAGAAGACAGAGTAACTGTGAGGGGCTGCAGCAGGGGAAAGTGAGTTTGAACAAATGGATACATGGATAGAAAATGAGTCTTCACTAATAAGAAAAAAATAAAAGCTTAGTGGACAGTTGTTCTGGGCAATCTGTGAACTCCAGGTTCAATGACAATCTTTACTTCAAAAAATGTAAGGTGAAAAGCAATTGAGGAAGACATCCTGTCATCAACCTCTGGTTTGCATATTATCCTACAAGGACAAGCACACACACACACACACACACACACACACATGCACGCACACACACACAAACACATACACATACACACACACAAACACTTAAAATTACTGCTAATAATAATACAAAGCAAATTCTCCTAGTAGTTATATAATCTTGTTGAAAAGCATACTAATGTGTATTATAGTATTTTGTAGTTTTATAATTTTTGTGTAATTTAAGGTATTTTAGTATGTGTTTTAATGCTATGGTATATAATATTAAATATATGAAGAACATAATTAAGAAGAATCTGAAGGTAGCAGACAGAGATAAACTCAGTCTTCCAGGGTCCCCCCAGCTTCTGCTGAGGGATTTGCACAACCATCCACCTCCAAAGTATCAAACAGATAAGGACTGAGGACTCTGAAAGACAGACTCAGACTCTGCCCAAAGATGAGGTGGGTTTAGCAGGCCCCAGTGCCTGAATCCTTGCCAGGGAAAATTGTGTTCCAGTCAGGTTCCGGTTCCAGGACTAGGGGCTGGCTGTGGAGCTTGTCCCCACACACTCTGTAGCAGACAGAGATAAACTCAGTCTGCCAGGGTACCCTCAGCTGCTGCTGAGAGAATTTGCATGGCCACCTGCCTCCAACTGATCAATCAGAGAAGGATTGAAGACTTGAAATTCACTCCCCTGCCCAGAGCAGAGGCAGAGATTGATCAAACCTATTATTCAGAGGTGACAGGAGACAAACAGCCCATGTGCCACAACTGACTAGGAGACACCTAATCGTGAACCACTGAAGCCATGGGCAGACACCAGTGCAAAAATATATATAATAATGTAAAGAACAACAAGATAACTCCAGAAGAAAGTGGCAGTCCTACAACTACAAGACCTGAACTGAGCAATGAAGAGGAAACAGAAGGAAGCAACACCAAAAATTCCTTTATGATAATCATTGAAGTTCTCAAAGAAGATATGAAAAAATGCCTTAAAGAAATAGAAGAAAATACAAACAAAAAATTGGAAGAGATAAACAAATCTATGAAAGAAAACCAAGAAAAACTAAACCAAAAAATGAAAAAAAAAACATGCCAGGAACTAAAAACTGAAATAGAAGCAATAAAAAGACACAAAATGAGACAAAGATGGAAATAGACAACCTGAGGGAAAAAGCTGGAACCACAGATACAAGCATAACCAGCAGAGTTCAAGAGTTGGAAGATAGAATCTCTGACGTGGAAGACTCAATAGCTCAAATAGATATATTGGTCAAAGAAAATACTAAAACCAAAAAAGCCATAAGTCAAAATGTGCAGGAAATCTGGGACACCATGAAAAGACCTAAATTGAGAATAATAGGAATAGAAGAAGGAGAAGAACACCAGCTCAAAGGCACAGATAATGTTTTCAATAAAATCATAGAAAAAAACTTCTCTAACCAAAGAAGGAAATGCCTATAAAGATACAAGAAGCTTACAGATCACCAAATAGATGTGACCTCCCAAAAAAGTCAGCATGCCACATTATAATCAAGCCACAAAACATACAGAACAAAAAAAATTAAGAACTGCTGAAAAAGGGCCAACTTACATATAAAGGCAGACCCAACAGAATGACACCTGACTATTCAATGGAAACAATGAAAGCTAGAAGGGCTTGGTCAGAAGGTATACAGACACTAAAAGTACATGACTGGCAAACTAGAATACTATACCCTGCAAAATTATCAATCACCATAGACGGAGTTAACAAGATATTTCACGACAAAGTCAGACTGAAACCATATCTATCTACCAATCCAGCGCTACAGAGAGTATTAGAAGGAAAACTCCAACCTAAGGACCCCAGATACACCCATGAAACCACAAGCAATCAATAATTCCACAGAAGAATACTCCAGAGAAAGGAAATACAAACAAGTTACACCAAAAATGGCGGGAAATATCAATTAGTGGTCACTAATATCCCTTAATATCAATGGACTCAACTCTCCTATTAAATATCACACACTAACAAGATGGATACAACAACAGAAGCCATCCTTCTGTTGCCTACAAAAAACACACCTCAACCACAAAGACAGACACAAACTTAGAGTAAAGGGTTGGGAAAAGATTTTTCAGTAAATTGGTCCTAAGACACAAGTGGGGGTTGCAAACCTAATATCTAACAGAGCAGACTTTAAGCTAAAAGCAATTAAAAGGGACCAAGATGGTCATTACTTATTCATCACAGGAAAAATTGGTCAAGAGGAAATTTTAATCCTGAATATTTATGCCCCTAATATAAGGGCACCTATCTATGTAAAAGAAACACTGCTAAAGCTCGAATCCCACATCAATTCTTATACCCTAATAGTGAGAGACTTCAATACCCCACTTTCAACCCTGGATAGGTCAACCAGACAGAGACTCAACAGAGAAATAAGGAGTCTAAAAGAGGTGATGATGCAAAAGGATTTAATAAATATCTACAGAGGCATCCACCCAAAGGCAAAGGAATATACATATTTCTCAGCTCCTCATGGAACTTATCCCAAAATTGACCACATAATTGGTCATAAAGCAAATATCAATAGATAATAAAATGGAAATAATTGCTTGTAAAATATTGGACCACCAGGGCCTAAAGTTAAAGTTCAACAACATCAAAAATCAAAGAAAGCCTACCAACTCATGGAAACTTATCATCACTCAGCGGAACCATCTCTGGGTCAAGGAAGAAATTAAGAAAGAAATCAAAGTCTTCCTAGAATTTAATGAAAATGAATCTACAACATATCTAAACTTGTGGGACACAATGAAAGCAGTCTTAAGAGGAAAATTCATAGCACTAGATGCCTACATGAAAAACCTAGAGAAATCTCACACTAGAGACCTAACAACTCAGCTGAAAGCCTTAGAACAATTAGAAGTGAACTCACCTAGAAGGACTAGACAGTAGGAAATAATCAAACTTAGAGCTGATATCAATACAATTGAAACAAAAAGAACAATACAAAAAATCAATGAATCTAAGAGTTGGTTCTTTGAGAAAGTCAACAAGATAGATAAACCCTTAGCCAAACTAATCAAAAAACAAAGAGAGAGAGTGTTCAAATCCACAAAATCAGAAATGAAAAGGGGGATACAACAACAGACCCCCAGGAAATCCAGAGAATTATCAAATCATACTTTGAAAATCTGTATCCACAAAAATAGAAAACCTTGAAGAAATGGACAGCTTTCTGGACAGATATCATCTACCAAAATTAAATGAAGATCAGATTAGTTACCTAAACAGGTCTATAACCCTTAAGGAAATTAAAGCTGTCATTAAAAGCCTCCCCCAAAATAAAAGTCCTGGTCCAGATGGTTTCAGTGCCGAATTCTACCAGACATTCAAAGAAGAATTACTACCATTACTCTTCAAACTTTTTCACACAGTAGAAACTGAAGGAATATTGCCAAATTTCTTTCATGAGGCCACAATTACCCTAATACCCAAGCCACTCAAAGACACAACAAAAAAGGAGAATTACAGACCATTTCCCCTCATGAATATTGATGTGAAAATTCTCAACAAAATTTTGGCAAACCATATACAACAATGTATGAAAGATATCATCCACCACGACCAAGTAGGCTTCATCCCAGAAATGCAGGGCTGGTTTAACATATGGAAAAACCGTAAACGTTATCCATCATATAAACAAAAACCACATGATCATGTCCTTAGATGCAGAAAAAGCCTTTGACAAAATCCAACACTCTTTTATAATTAAACCCTGGAGAGGTCAGGAATACAGGGAGAATATCTAAATATAATAAAGACAGTTTACAACAAGCTTACAGACAGTATTAGACTTAATGGAGGAAAACTCAAAGCAATCCCACTAAAATCAGGAACAAGACAAGGATGTCCTCTCTCCCCTTATCTATTCAATATAGTTCTCGAAGTTTTAACTAAAGCAATAAGAGAACGAAAGGAGATTAAGGGGATACAATTTGGAAAAGAAGAAGTGAAATTATCTCTATTTGCAGATGATATGAGTGTATACATAAGTGACCCACAAAATTCTTCTAAGGAACTGCTACAGCTGATAAACACCTTCAGCAATGTTGCAGGATACAAGATTAACTCAAAGAAATCAGTAGCCCTTCTATACACTAAAGATAGAAGAGCTGAAAAAGAAATAAGGGAAACATTACCCTTCATTATAGTAGCAAATAGTATTAAATACCTTGGAGTAACTATAACCAAAGAAGTAACAGACGTATTTGACAAAAATTTTAAATCACTGAAGAAAGAAATTGAAGAGGATATCAGAAAATGGAAAGCTCTCTCATGTTCCTGGATAGGTAGGATCAATATAATAAAATTGGCAATTCTACCAAAGGCAATCTAAAGTTTCAATGCACTGCTCATCAAAATTTCAACACAATATTTTTTGTACCTTGTAAGAACAATACTCACTTTCATTTGGAATAACAGGAAAGCCAGGATTGCCAAAACAATTTACTCAACAAAAGAACCTCAGGAGGTATCAACACCCCTGACTTCAAGTTATACTATAGAACTACAGTAATAAAAACAGCCTCGTACTGGCATAAAACTGAACTAAGCAATATTGGGACAGTGGGATCATGGGACTGCCTGCTGCCTGCCCAGGGATGGGATGGGGATTTTCGGAGAAAAAAGAATGACCTGATGTGGTGTGAGGGGGAAGGGACTTTGAATAAGAATATACAAGGTTAGAAAGTGTGGCTTCTTTGTTAATAATAATAATAATAATAATAAATAATTAAACAAAAAAAGAAAAAAGAAGAATCTTAAACAAGATGTGAATTTTAATTCTTTTGGATGGTTGTCAAACTCAGAAATATTATTTCTCCACTAATTGGCTTGTTTTTTTATTGTTTTTTGCCTAGTTTCTTCATCTTTGCATACATGTTTTTAACCAATGGCTGTTTAAGACAAATACATGGTTTCCTTAAGTGGGAGATGCATTGCTCCACAATCTGGGCCCTGGATGGCCTGACAGGAAGAAAAGAGGAAATCAATTTGGTTCTCCCTTCTCATGCTGTGAATTCCTGTAACAACTCTATTCAAAAATGACATGGAGACTTATGAATTATGGAAATTTGGCCTTATCTGGAATTTCTCCCAACTAGCTTTTATAGTTTATTTAACCTATCTATTTTTAAATTTATATTCTGTCACATGGCTTAGTTACCTCTACTTAGTATAGCATATTCAACTTTCTCCGACTTGACTGGTAAAATTGTGTGCCTAGATTCTTCGTCCTTGTTTCTTTCTCTCCAGGAGGTCCTTCCTATTCTCTCCTGCCTAGCTATTGACCATTTATCTCTTTATTAAACCAATCAAAAGTTACCTTAGTCAGAGACACATCTTTACAGTGTAAATAAATAATCCATAGCAAATACACTTTCATCACACTCTTTCTGTGGTGATGTGCTGAAACAGCTGAACCTAAAAGCCAGTCAGATACTTCCATGTTTTATGTCACAGGGCAAACACTTGACACAGCTAGGAGAGAAGGCAGAAAACCACTCATCTAGGGAAAGCCCCCTTCTTATTAATCACCTTTGCTCTCTCTGCATATCTGTACTGAGGATTTTCTTCTCTCTATCCACTAAATATTAACTCCATGACAACAAGAACCATGTTAACTTCATTTGTCTTTTATCTCCAAGACTTAGAACAAAGCAGCAGTCAAAATGAAATTTCTGATAGCTTTTTGCTGAGACGTGTGCTGTACTGCTCTCAGTTTTAGAGCTGCCTGCCTTGTGAAGGTTGGCAATCTTATTAACAGGAAAATATTATGATAATATAATTAGTTATCCCAAAAAACATTGAGAATTGCAGAAGGCAGCCTGAGATGATTCAGGCTGGTGTCTGAAGCATGCTGGAGGAAGAAACTGCAGTTGTTGGCATAGTACCCAAAGGTGATACCACAAGCAAGTTACTTCAACACTATACATTGAGGATTTTGTTTTCTATTGTTTAAAATTTAGATGACCCTGGGAGAAAATGTGGTAAGTATATACTATATACCATATGCTGCACCAATGATCATTGCTTATGTCTTCTGTAGTCCCTGCATATAACAATTATGCAAAAATATTTTTGTATAAATAAATAAAAATTGCATAGGTCATTTTTTTATTAATCACTGAGTTATTCCTAAGAACTGATAAAGAAATTTTTCCCTTCAGATTTGCTAAGTCAGTGATCTTTTATTTTTAACATTGTTGTTTTTTGGTTTTTTGTTTTTGTATTTTTTTCAGTAGTTTTAGTGTAGCTTCAAGCACATGTAGTTGAGGCTGGCCTTGACTTTGTGATATCCCTGCCTTCACCTCTAATACTGGAGCACTACAATATACTGTATCTTAGTGTTCTAAATGAATTAAAGATGATAACAAATTTGAAGAACAAAGTAAAAGTCAGGGGTAATACTGACAAAGCTGAGTGATCATATAAAATAAACTCAAATTCAGCAAGAATATTAGCTGATTCCAGGTTTCAACATGAAGAAAAGTTGCACACTGGGAAAAAAAAACTTTCTGGCAAAGCAAGTATGAAAAAAAAATCACACACACACAACACACGCACACACAAACCTGTGAAAGCAGTATTCATGAGAACAAGAATTACATAAGTAGAAAGGAAATCCAAGCTGAGACATTTGCCAAGGGCTTGATGCACACTTCCTGTTTCTGAAGCAAAAGGCATTTCTAGTGAAACAGCTATAGTGAGCCAGACAGAAAGCAGCTGGGAGGTGGTAGAACAAGGAGCTGAAGAGGAAGGCAGAGACCTTGGAGCTGACAGTCAGGCAGGCTCATCTTGAAGTATGCTTGCTGTCAACTGACAGATGGAGGCAGGAACTCCAGGACAGAATTTCAACAGCTAACTCTACAGTACTGAGTTGGAGCCTAAAAGCCCAAGGAGCAAAGCAAAAGCAACAGCTGAAAAAGGGATAGAGAAACCTTGAGAATGACTGACTACTATGTTGGTGTTTAAGCATGGTGGGTGCAGAGATCACATTGAGTTACACTGATCACTCAAAATCTAAGTAAATTTACTTAATTATATTAAACACTTTGTTTTTGATATGATGATTTTTCCTTAATGTCATATTCTAAATTGTCATAGACGTTTATTTAGGGACCATTTACCTTTCACAAATGTGACAGGCTGTGCTTACATCAATTATTTATTGAACTTTGAATCTTTAGAAGGGATTGTGAGCCGAAGTTTTGGTCTTGCTCATAAATGGTTAGTAACAGCTTTCTCTTTTTAGAAGTTGCTACTCTTGAAAAATTTTAATTTTTTATTGCATTCATATGTAAAAGCAATTAAGAAAAGCTTCTTCAATATGCCTTTAGCTTCTATCTTTAACTATTTTGTAAGAAATACATTCTCTACTATTTGACAATGTTATTATTAAAAAAGCCAAGGCTGCCCTCTGGTAAGGTAGGTATACTTGGTGGCTTGCTAGTCCCTAAAGGTGGTGGTTATCAACTGCATATGAATTCTCAGAATTTTGAACAATGTTTTATTCATGTAACTATGTTTGTAGAATACTCTAAGAATAGTTTAAAGGCAACACTTTTCCTCCCATGTTTTTGTATTATCTTCATTGCATTAAGGGCCATCTCTGATTCTCTTACAGACTCCATAATCTTCTGTCACAAAAATCTTTGTCATCCTAAACACAAAGGCCTTTCTCTAGAATACTTTATTGTTTCTCACATTTCACAAACATGGATATAATGGTTAAAGTACTGAACATCAGATACTGAGACAAATGCTCTAAAATGGACCAAAACCACCTTTCCCTTTCTACTTTCCATTCTGTAACTTATTCTACAATATGCAATATAAGTAAATGCATCCAGAATTCTTTGGAAATTACAAATGAGGTGAAAATCTATCACAAACTCAAATTAAGAAAGAAATGCCTGGTGCTATAGAGATAGATCAATAGTTAAGAGAACATACTGCTCTTACAGAAGACCCTCCTTGGGTTCCCAAAACCCATATTAGCCAGGTTACATACTATTTTAACTATAGTTCCAGGATATATGATGCCCTCTTCTGATATTTAGAGTCACCTGAACAACACAGAGACACATAGACACACAGACTCACGCACACATGCATGCACACACTTAAAATTGCAAACTAAATTCTTAAGAGCAGAAAGAAAAGCCTACAATATACCATGTATTATTGTTAAACTTAAAAGAGGATTCATAATGAATCTTAAGTCAAGCATCATAGCATTTAAGTTTCAGTATGTTCAAACTTCATGTAATGTCTTAGTTTGGTTCCCTGGAAAAAAAATCCTGTGGTGGAATGTTCTCTGTACCATGTAAATAAATGACTGTTTGGACCCATGCAGGGCACCGTAGAAGTGGGTGGAGAATCAGAGGCAGCCAGGTAGGAAGAAGGGGTGGAGTTTACTAGTCGCCATCTGTCCCCCGAAGAAGCATGTAGGAATTCAGGTGAGCCACGGGCTGCAAGCCACGTGGTGGGTAGATTCATGGAAATGGGTTGATTTAAGAAGAAAGAGCTAGCTAGTAATGTGCTTAAGATATGGGCCAAGCAGTGTAAAGTATATAAGCGTGTGATTCATTTCATTTGGAGGACAAAAGCCGCGGGTGCGTGAACCAGGTTCCAAACCGGCGCCACACGTGTGCCAGGTCATAAATCTCCGGACCCATACAGGCCGGGAAAAACATACTACAACAAAATCCTTGGGTGCATGATTGGATACAAACTGATGTTAGAAAGTATTCTTGGCAAGAAGCTGAGAAAAGCAGTCCTTTCAGAGGAGGGAGCCAAGAATCAGTATTTATGAGTGATGCCTCTGTCAATGTTATTAAATCTTCTGAGGCTAATGTAGTCTTACAAAGTTGTCTATCTCATTGGTGAGCTACATGCACCTTTTATAGAGAAACACAGCCATGAGCAAGGTGCTTATTCTTGATAAAGTACAATTCTATTCATGAAACTAGCTGGTGAGTCACCAGATAGGTTATTTCTATCAATTACTGTGAGGAACTTTAGCTGTGAACAGAGAAGGGTCAAAGTAAAGCACAGCCTTTGACTAAAATGACTTTCATGCTCACAAATTTCTCATCTTTGATTTTCTTTCCTGAGAGACCAACAAAATAAGGTCCAGAGATAAGGTCAACACACCTATTTCATCTACAACTGGTAAATAAGGTAGTTACAATGTAAAAAGAAGATTTGGACTTAATCAGAAAATTTTTGGTGAAAACTTTAAAATGCCCCATAACTATATATATGCAATATTTCATTAGGGAAGCTGTTTTTGTGCAAGCTAAGAGGTGCTTAGAATAAGGACACATTACTAGATGTAGTCTTCCAACTTAGTACATTTCCTACTTTGGCACAAATGACTCTATATTGAATGTCATAAACATTTTTGTAGTGATATGTATCATTTAATTAGAGAATGACATTTTCAAAATGGATAAGTATTTTAACCCTATTATTTAATTATGTAAAATATTTATGAAGTGAATAGATGAGTTTTTATAGGTAACAAAGGCAAAAATTTAACATACTTGAATTTTTAAATTTACAGTACTGCTCTGCTAGTGGCATTTTACCTATAAATTTTCTAATGGAATCAGAATATCATCACATTAAGTACAACTTTTTGATAAAGTGGTATAATTTTTTAACAAGTAATGCTAATTGTTAACATTAAATGTTAATGTTAATGTACTTATGTCAAAAAATCTATAATTTTGTAGGGCGCGGTTTGCCTTTGCACAGCTTGCCGGCGCCGCTTATGCTAATTAGGCATTGAGTAGTGACCAATCCGATGTGCCTATGGCATTGAGAAAGGACCTATCCGATGCGGTCCTCAAATATGTTAATGAGCCATTACTTTGGGCCAATCACCAGCCATATGCTAATGAGACTACTTTGAACCAATCACCAGCTGTATGTTAATGAGGCATTGTGTTGCGCACCAATCACGCGCCAGGCTCCCCTATATAAGCAGGCTGAATTTCAGGCTCTGCGTCTTCTTTCCACCACTTCACAACTGAGCTGTAACTCCAATAAAGTGTGATCTGAGAAGAATCGTGCGGTGTGGTGACTCGTCGTTCTGCAGGACAGAGGCGGCTCGCCGCAGACTGGTGGCGAAACCTGGGAATCTTCGCGCCTTCGCAGAGAAGACCGATTCAGAACTCGACACACGGAGTGGACCGACACCCGGAGAGGAGAGGATCGTCGGAGTGGACCGACGTACGAAGAGGATCGTCGGTGAGTAGTCCATCCAGATATGCGTGTCCTCCTAGGACGTCTGGAGCCTGAAATTTTTGCTGCAGTATCTTTCATCGTAGTTGTCCTTATTTTTCTCGCCTGCGTGTGGCTGCAGTGCCATCAACCAGGCAAGGAGTGCCTTCCCTGGCCGTGTGATAAATCAGACGTGTGTCCGGTCTAGTAAGTCGCTCATAGATCAGAGCGCAGGATGGGGAACAAATTGTCTGCCGACCACACGACTGAGTTCCACGAGCCTATTCAGGCCATATTAAGTAGTCGAGGGCTAAAGCTTTCCCGCAGAGCCATAAATAGGCTGCTGGAAAACATCGAAAGCAGCGCTCCATGGTTTAGGGTGTCAGGCAGTTTGACTGTTTTATCCTGGGATAAACTAGGCAGGGATTTAGAAAAACGTAATGCCGAGGGCACACTTTCCAGAGGCACCCTTCTGCTATGGCGTGTGATTTATTACTGCCTAAAGGATGGGAAATATGAGGACATTATTCAGCAAGGACGTAAGGCACTCAGTATATGCCAGGATAGCGCATCAGAAAATGAAAATGCAGGGACTACTAAGGATAGGCCTAAGAAAAAGAATAAAGAAAAGAAAAATTCAGCACCGGTGTCAGGACTGTATCCAGTCCTAGATAAGTTTAAAAGTTTAGAGATATCTCAAGATGAGTTAGAACCTGAGGAGGAGGAAGATTTAGAGGAGGTGGCTGTAGCTGTGGAGCGAGAGTGTCGTGATCCTCCACTGCTCAGTCGATCACCGCCTTTCAATCCTGCAAAGGCTGGAGCTACAGCTCCCCCTCCTTTGGAGAATAAGTTGGGATGTACATTCATCTCCCAAGAGGCGTGGTCTAGGGTAACCACCACCTTCCCAGTATTTGAGGATCCAGGCACCCGTGGTCGATATTATGATGTAATTGACCATAAGATTATTAAAGATCTTGCAGAGGCAGCAAAAAGGGACGGTGTGGCTGCTAACTATACCCTCATGCTGCTGCAGCGCCTTACGCGCAATGCTTTAACACCCACTGATTGGCAAGATATTGCCAGAGCCTGTTTAACTATAGGGCAATATTTAGATTGGAAGTCAATTTTGACTGATTTGGCACATAGTCAGGCCAGAGAGAACGCTGACAATGGGCAGCCAGCGTGGAATGTAGACATGCTGTTAGGTCAAGGACAGTGGATAAATAATCAGACAGCATATCCTGTGGAAGTTTATATTCAAATAAACACCATCAATATGAAGGCTTGGCGAGCCCTTCCTAATAAGGGGGAGGTCGCAGAGAACTTAACAAAAATAATTCAGGGTAGCACAGAGCCATTTTCAGACTTTGTAGCTAGAATGATGGATGGAGCGGGAAGAATTTTTGGTGATGTGGAGACAGCAATGCCGCTAGTAAAGCAATTAGTTTATGAGCAGTGTACACAAGAGTGTCGTAGGGCTATCACCCCACACAAAGGAAAGGACTTAGAATACTGGTTAAAAGCGTGCTGAGAAATCGGAGGACCTTTGTCCAATGCAGGACTTGCCACTGCTGTGGTGGCTGCTTTTCGCAGTAATAAAGGTTCTAACAGCAGCAGGGTGTGTTTTCAGTGTGGCAAGCCTGGACATATTAAAAGACAGTGCCGAGAGGCTGCCCCCATGACAAGGACAAAAACACTTCAAGGAGTGAGGAATCCAGGGACATGTCCAAGATGCAAAAGGGGTAAACACTGGGCAAACGAATGTAGGTCTGTTAGAGACATTAATGGGCAACCCATTCAACCTGCTGCCCACGTAGCTAATCCAAAAAACGGGGTAGCGGGCCCCTGGTCTCAGGGCCCGAAAATATTTGGGGCCCACGAGGAAGTGAGTCTCCAACCACTCAGGCCCCGCGACGAGCCACGTCAGGCTCCGCAGGGCTGGACCTCCGTGCCACATCCAGAATGGTACTAACAACAAGCATGGGAATACAACCTTTAGATACAGACATGCAAAGACCACTCCCAGAAGGGACAGTTGGGCTAGTGTTAGGTCGTGCCTCTTCCACCTTACGAGGACTCATTGTGATGCCTGGAGTTATTGATCCAGATTATACTGGAGTCATTAAAGTAATGTGTCAATCCCCTCGAGGGATAATTACAATAGCTCCTGGTGATCGTATTGCACAATTGTTAATTTTGCCTTCCTTCCATGACAATTACCCCACATGCTCAAAAGAACGGGGATCCAAGGGCTTTGGATCCAACGGAGTGGATTTGGGCTTTTTGTCACTATCTCTTAATGACCACCCTATGCTTGATCTTATAATAGAAGGGAGAAAATTTCAGGGGTTAGTAGATACTGGAGCAGACAGAAGTATAATTACAATTAGAGATTGGCCACGGTCATGGCCACTTCAAACCTCTTCACAGACCTTGCAAGGTTTAGGTTACGCAGATGCTCCTAGAATTAGCTCTAAGGAATTGACATGGGAAACAGAGGACCAAAAGGGGAAATTTCAGCCTTTTGTAGTTGAAGGACTACCAATTAATCTATGGGGCAGAGATATCCAGAGTCAAATGAATCTTAAGCTTACTAACGATTATTCTGACACAGCAAAATATATCATGATTAGATCAGGATTTGTTCCAAGCAAAGGGTTAGGACGTAATTTAAAAGGCATTACAGCACCAATAGAGGCTCAAGGAAATGTCAATAGGCAAGGCTTGGGTTTTTCATAGGGGTCACTAAGCCTATGATTCCTATTTCATGGATGACCACTGCACCTGTGTGGGTACCTCAGTGGCCTTTGTCAAAAGAAAAATTAGAAGCAGCTTCTATGTTGGTTCAGGAACAGTTACAGTTAGGGCACTTAGAGACCTCACAATCTCCTTGGAATACTCCTATATTTGTTATTAGAAAGAAATCAGGAAAATGGCGTTTACTTCATGATCTGCGTGCTATAAATCAACAAATGCAAGTCATGGGACCCATTCAGAGAGGTCTACCAGCGTTAACAGCTATTCCAAAAAATTGGTTTGTTGTAGCAGTAAATATTAAAGATTGCTTCTTTTCCATTCCCTTAAATAGTCAGGATAAGGAAAGATTTGCTTTTACTTTACCCTCTATTAATCATGAACAGCCCAATAAGCGATATCAATGGGTTGTTCTTCCTCAAGGAATGGCCAATAGTCCTACCATGTGTCAGCTTTATGTAGATAGAGCTTTACAGCCAGTAAGGGATAAGTTTCCTCATGTCAGAATTGTACATTATATGGATGATATTTTGCTTGCAGCCTCTTCTATGGAATTATTAGAATTAGCATTAAGTTTGTTAACCAAAGAATTAAAAGGTAAAGGTTTATTTATTGCTCTGGAGAAGATACAGAAGGGAGGAGCTATTGAATTTTTAGGAGCTATTATTCAGAATGCACATGTTAGGCCACAAAAGGTAGAAATTAGGACCAATTGCTTAAGGACTTTAAATGATTTTCAAAAATTGCTTGGGGATATAAATTGGATTCGACCATATTTGAAATTAACTCGCTTTGAGCTTAAACCCTTATTTGATATTTTGGAGGGAAATCCAGATCTTAATTCCCCACGTCAGCTAACCTCAGAGGCTCAAATAGCACTTCAAAAGGTAGAGCAAGCAATTACTAAGGCACAGT